>CAXKVY010006383.1:0-104608 GCA_964058915.1 Tetropium fuscum | reverse complement strand
AAGAAAATGTCCGTCTACTTCGCTCAGGCAACATTGGTCTATAGTACGGCAAAAACTCGTAACAAAACAGACAAGAGCGAAGGGCTTTTTAAGAGCTTAAGATTTCATGTTCTGATTACTCCGACTTTCCCTCGCGCCCAATTTGCTCGAAAATCTCTTCTCCAATATGTGAACTTTTCTTTATATTTTCGGAAGGCGTGGGGCATGCCAAATTATTTCTTATCTTTTATGTTCTCCTACGGTGTTTCGCTAGGCACATGTGATATGAAAATTCATCCATTTTTATGGGCAAATAAGGTGCCGCGAAGAGCGGTTATTTTACATAATATAAGGAGCTATATTCTACTTCTTCTAACTAAGTCATACGTTCTGGGGAACTCAAATGGTCTTATTAGAATAGAAAAATACAATTTTAACCACTGAAATTTTAAGATAAATAATGCGTTAAAAATTTGTCGCGAAATGTGGTCGGTGAACGAGTTGGGCGCCCATTTATAGGATTGTGTACACGGCAGTGACGACTCTCGCCAAATAAACATGGGGGTTACAACTTATCTAGAATCTTGAGCCCATGTAAGTTAAGTTAAGTTTATTCCCCTGATATTTGCCAGGTATTTATAATTATTACTTAATTACGAAAATAAATAGAAATTTGTCTTACTAAGTATATCGTAGGTATTATTATTTCTAGAACCCAAAGTAATTTAATCATTTCCCGAGAAATCAATACGCTTTTGATCACGTTTACAGTCTTGGGCTAGTTATCAGTGTACAGAAGGTGTTTCCAACTCCCAAATCACTTCTGATGAAGCTACAAGGACGGCAAAATGTCCACTTCAATTTCTATTTCACGAATAAGGTGCCACGTGCTGTACGGCGAAGGTAGGTATGACAACCCCTCCATTCCCTCGTGAGTTCACAAAGGTATCGCAACAGGAAAACCTTATTTATACGTGAAATACCAGACTGAGTCTGAGAGAACAATCATTGATAGACTGGATTTACTATTGTCAATATTTCAGTCGCTTATCAACTTAGGATGTGGAAGAGACCGTTCAAGCCCAGGCAGGCCGAGATTGATTCGCAAGAGGCCCCAAACCGTCAGTTTTAAGTAACCTCGAGCGGCAGGTCGATTAATGACTCACTCCATTCGAGTTTATGTCAAAAAAATTGCGAGTGAACAACTGAAAAAGTTTATTTTGTTCCTGCGTGGGCCGCTTGTAGCATACAAATGATGTACTTGAAACGAAAGTGAAGTGGAAGAAGGCGCAAATTTTATATACCTAACTCGAAAAGTTCTACGTATATGTTTTCTTAACTGAGCCATAGTTTGGAACGGAACGGAAATTTAGTTATGCAGTAGATGAAATAAAATCAACTGGGAAGTGTAATTTATTTGTCTCAGTATCTTACACGGGATACATAGAAAGAAAGTAGCAAACAAATTCTGGAATACACTTGTCCGTTTTTTTAGACCTAAATCTTCTATATTAGTAGTACTAATTCAGTAGTTCTACTGGATATTGGTGAACCCATTGCAGAAGCCTATGTTTGTTGGTAATATGTATTATTGCAATGAAAAAATGTGCAAATTAATGTGAGATCTAACGCTTATAAGAACTATTTTTTTTTATTTCGTTCCAACGCTTATATGCTATGATATTTTTAGAAGTTAACTGGTATATTTATATATAAAGAAACTATATCTAAAGAGAAAAGTTTTTCTTGGTTATAAGTTTCATTGCCTCAAAAAATTTGTTGAATGTCAAAGAGTCTTTTATATAATGGTTTGTTTTTCTAACGACATTGTTTAGAGTATTTGATAATAATTTATCTAAATTATAAAATAGACTTTGAATATATGAAACAATAGGTCTCAATAGAATATTTGGTTTATACAATTCTGATAGACCATGAAATTTAGGACCAGGAAATTTATAAACGAGTTAATTAACATAATGTATTATAACAGATTAACTATTCAGAAATGTCAAACTAAACATAATTTAAATTATATATAATAAAACATTGGTATCGACAGGGTATCGCGAATTTAGCCTCTAAGAAAAGTAGTATCAGTTAAACGTATGTAATTCTAACAATTATTCTTCACATGCCTAGAGCGGGCAGATGATGTGAATAATTTACTACTAAGTAGTGAAAATAAGAAAAGTGTAAATAATAGGAGTAATTGATTGGTTGTCAAATGGCTTCCACAAACAGAAAATACATGTAATTAAGGAAGTATATTTGTTTTCTGGATATGAATTTCTGTAATAACGGATAACAACGCTAGAACCGCGAGGCAAAAGGCACTTAGCAGGTATCTCTTCTCTAAAAATAAATTTAAAATAAGAAATAATTTCCAATAAATCCAAGTTAATTGATAATTTAAAAGTTGTGTTAAATTGGCTTACATGTGTTTCCATATGATTTTGTCAATGTAAGACTTACTAAATTATGTAATACTCACTAAATTAAGTAATTTTATCATTAAAAAAAAATCCTTCGTGACTTATGCTAGGCAGTATCCTAGAAAATTCACTCTCAGGTTTCAACAATTTAAAATTCAGCGAGTATGTGAAATTTACAAAGAAATTCAGTCATTGCTACGGTGAATCGTGTTCGGCAGAAGTTGTAATAGTAACAGATTCCAGCAACCAATATTCCAGTCTAGTTTCATGATAGTGCCGCTAGATATCAGCATACTAGTGGTGTAGTGAAAGTTTTTGTTTTTCACGTGTTTTGGGATTAACTCTGTAGGGAGGTAATTATAACCCAATATAAATACGCCGCTTCGGAATAACGTCTCAAAATATTTTCGCAGGCTAGATTAAGTTTTATAAAAATTTGGATACACCATAATATTTCCATGTAATAAATGTGTGTCCCATTTAATGAACACTAATCTTTTTCATTCTGAATGCTAAATTCACTTGAGATTTATATATGCTATTTATATCACATAAGATAAGAGAAAATAATTATAACTTTAACAGTAATTGATTTTTTTAGCCTCAATTAAGAGGGCTCTGAGGTGAGTGATTTTCATGTTCTTACAAATTTTATAAAAATGAAAGTATAATTGTGACTAGAAACATATAAGTATTTCCATGATATCTATATAAAAACCTATAGTTATTTCAAAATTATTATTCGTAAGAACTGGTACCCATTTTAAGGAGAATCTTCAGGATTGTTAGCAATTAAAACCAAATTTATATCACCTAAAGTTAAAATCAAAATATATATTATATCTTTGCTTTACATCTCAATTGCCCAAACCGCCGCGGAGCAATTTAATATTTAAAAAAACATCTATAAAATATATAAAATAAAAAAAATAAAATCGAAATTTATGTATCGAATCAGGATATATCCCGAAATTTTCACATAATTTAACTTGTAGTCGAGGAAATAAAGCAATGAAATTCCGATTTTTTTGAACAGTAAATGCGGTTCGAAATCTAAATGCGGTTTTGTGCGTGCCATTCGTGAGATCGTCTATAAACTTTATGAAGTAAATTGATCAATTACTTTTGATATGCATTTTAGCATAACAAAATATGGATTTTAGAAGTGCGCCTCGAAGAGACAATAAAAAAAATTTACAACTAGAGAAATATTGATGGAAATGAGTTCAGTTTTGCTACTCGGGGGGTCTTCGGGTCGCTGAATATGGTCTCCGAGGTACCTGGTGCCCAGGGTGGATAGAGTGAATGCCATCTCCAAGAATTTTATGGGAATTCGTAACATAAAGTCGAAACTCGTTACTTCCTCGGGGGTTTTTGGGGTCGCTGAACACGATTATCATGACGGCAACTGCCTCCGAGGTATCTGTTGCCCTGGGTGGACAGTATGAACGTATGGCTGCACTTGTTATAATGTAGAAATTTATTTAGAAAAAGATCCATTATCGGCGGAACCTCAAAAACCCCCGAGTAGCAAAACTTGACTCTCCATCGATATTTACTGAGTTGTAAATTATTTATTTATTGCCTATTCGAGATGAACTTCTAAAATGCATATTTTTTTATATGCAAAAATGCCTTATTTTGAAAGTAATTGATCAATTTAGTTCACAAAGTTTATAGACGCCCTTACGAATCAAACGTACAAAACCGCATTAAGATCCATTATTGCTCAAAAAATCGATAGTTAAGCAGTTTTCAGTGCTTTATTTCCTCGACTATTAGAATAGTTGGTATTTTATATGCCGATAATGCTACGTTTTTAATTATGAATAATCTTTCTACCGTCTTATGACCAATATTACAGAATATTACAAAATCGGAATCGTTTCAAGCTTATTATGACAGTTGTTATATATAATCGACTGCATTATAAGGAACGAAATGTTGTTACTAAATCAGCCAGAATGGGCATTCCACAAACGTTCTGCCAAATTTCAATCATTTCAATCTTATAAAATTAAGTAGAAAATGGGGTGGATTCCCGTAATACCCGGTATAGGTTGTTGAAGTTTTTTCCCGCCGCAGAATCCATAAGCGCAATGCAATCGTATAAAGGATTAACTCTTGCCTGCTTCAGGAAATGCTTCATTGTTCCCGAACAACTCAACAACAATAACCAGCGCTACTTTGTGCGCTATTCTGCAATGAAACAGGGTTAAAAGAACGTAAATGTCTTGCTTCGCTCGGAAATTTACATTATTTTTAGTTCGCGGATAGTATAGCAAAGAGTACTACTAACGTATACAATCACATCTAAAAGGCTTTGTCCCGTCTCTCGGAGGATTTAACGTTTTTCTGATTACTTGTGTAATTTTTCTGCTAAGACTTCTTCCTTCCAATATAATTATTAGAAGTGATTTCTGTAGATATTCAGATAGAAGGAACAGCCAACATCGAATATAAGTGGAACTCAGATTGGGATCTGAGACCTTCTCCAGTAGACGGTGTTTTTTTAAATACTTGAATTTATTATATAATAATAAGTAAAATAAAATATTTACAGTCCCTGCAATTTATTTCTCACTTTTCTCTTTTCTACAGCTTCCTTATCTTCGACTGTACGTTTTGTATGTTTGTCACGCGATTATTCCGCCAATTATAAATTGATTTTGATAATCCTTATTTTTTTGTTGGAAAGGGTAGGGGTATTTTCGGGTGGGTTCCATTTCAATTTTATTTGCTTCAATCTTTGATCCCGAAGATATACGCGAAAAGTCACCAGATATATCAGAACAAATGGCGAATGTGCCGGTCACAACCCTAATTTATAAATATTTAAATTAATTACAAAAATATTTTCTATTGGATCAAATTGTGCAGCCGAAAACCGTTCTCGAATCACATTAATCGTCATAAAATCAATCCAGCCGTTTAGGTGGAGTTCAATGACATCACACGGACCCAGGAAATAATATACAATTATTGGCATTTTTGTAGTCAGTGCCAGCCAAGGTTAACTAACGTATTCACTTACAATTGAATAGAACTGCCTAAAGCAACACCACAATTACAATAAACCTAAATTCATCAAACTTTCAGTCGAATACAATTAGAGATATATACCTACGCTACTTGGTTATATGTTTGTAAACCTTGGCTGGCACCGACTCCAAAAATAATCACAAATAACAAAAGTAAGAATGAATAACGTAATTATTTTTTACTTTTTAGTGCAGTTTTTTAGATTACATTTTTTTAGAAGCCGGTTTTATTTTTTTGTTATTGCAGCCTTCAATGTGCTCGGCCATAAAGCAGTGCTACGATCGAAACTCGTTATTAAATTATTCCCTTTTGTAACTCGAAATATAATTCCGAATAATCGTGCATTCCCATTGTCTATCACGAACAAGACTACACCCAAGTTCAATGATAATCGATAATATCTGCCTGGAAGATCAGATCCAAGTAATACAAAGCCAACTAGAACACATATATATCACGTTTTCTGACTAATGTTTTGGCTAATTTATTACGCGCGACGTTATCATCGCGTTTTGTATTATATATCTCTCCCCGGCAATATATTTCAATTAACAAATGTTGATAGAGCTGATAATGAATAAAGTTAGACGTCGGGGGGACGGGGAAGGTGTGCTTAAGATTTGCTTTACTAATTGTGCGGTGATGTATAGAGGAAAATATTACCTACTTGGTAATTTTCGGGAGACATATACATAAACGATATACTGCTCTATATCTATTTCGGTGCCCGCGGTGGTGCTTTGAATCAGCATGTAATAATGTAGACATTATTACGTCGATTTTTTCCATACGTGGCCATTAAGCATTTTCCATGAAATGAAAATTGAATATAGTTACATAAATACACCCTATTATGGGTAGCAGCTGCACCCCAGCAGAGGCAGTTGTATTGATCTTCCATGTGAACAATGCAGGTGACTGACTGCTTATTAAATAATATTGAGCTTTATACCCAGAGCGGATTTTTATCAACTTATATTCGAGATGACACTTAAATTTAGTCTGTAGGAGAATTTATTGATCTTAAATACGTTCCATCACTCTCCATTTTTGTAGGTATTATGGCAGGATATCTTAGCGAGAAACTCGTGATAAGAACTATAATAATATAATATATGTAACGTATAATGGGTTCTGATATAATAAGCAAACTTAAGAGAATAAATAGAATATCGTTACAATAAATATTGTAACGATATTTACAATATTAATATAAACATTTTAACAACAATGAAATATATAATCTTAGTTCCCCTAACAAATTTTTCAGTCAAAGTCAAACCAAATTATAAAAAAACATGGATGTGTGCTTATGACCACACGATAGAAGTGAAAACTAATTTTAGAATTTTAAAATAGATACCTATATAATTACATTTATGTTATATAATGGATTAGTTCGGTGAATCAACAAAAGATAATATCGATGTTATTATATAATAGCTATTTATGTTACCAGTTGGGAAAAGTTTTATTTTGTGTTATGAGCAGATTTCTGCGGAACGAGCGCTAGCGAGTTCCGTAAAAGGATGCGAGTTACACAAAATAGTGGTTCCCAACGTGTTTCATACAAGATTTTTCCTAATTTTCACCAATTTTATATTTTGTGAGAAGAAAACTCTGAATCTTATACGTTTAAAAACAAATCCAGTAGGTTGTAACGGTGTGACAGCTCGTCACTTGCATGGCTTGTCAGGTCTAAATAACCTACAATGAAATGAACTTTACAAAACCAGTTGTGTAATATTTTACTTTTCGTAACAGGTTGTGAAAAGGAAGACGTTTCCTAACGTCAAAGAGGCTTGAAAAGTGCCACTTTACATGTCAAAATTAGAATAAATTATTTATTCTTATCTCTGTACTGATGAAGTAATACTATTTACAAAACAAGCGGGGCAAGGCAATTAAAATTTTTACAATATATTTAAATAAAAAACATTTACAATATATACAATACAATCTTGATTTGGAGACGAAAAGCAATCGGGATAATATCTGGCCTTATGTATAGAGATGACTGTAAATCTGAATTTATTAGGTTTAGTATTCTTACATTACCGTGCATTATCTTGCATTCACTATTATATGTAAAAGATAATGAGGAGAATTTCACTACACACAGTCAAATTCATAGTTACCCAATACGAAATCGAGATGAAATAAACATAAATTTCTTACATAATTCAATATCTAGTGTTAATTTAATTTTCTATTTATATGTGTATACTGATATTTTCATTATGTATCATTTCCGACTTGTGTGAATATTTGTGTAAAGTCGGAAAATCAAGATGGCGGCCCTAAATAACCTCCTAGGAGTTGAAGAGTCCGCTGCCATAGCACGTGATTGATCTAGGAATGGGACAGCGGACTGTTCATCTCCCAAGAGATTATGTAGGGCAGTCATCTTGATTTTCCGATTTTAGGAAAGTGGTAGGAGAGAGATTTTATATGGGAATTTTTTTAGTCAAAATGTGAGTCAGTTCACTCTTTACTTAACTACTGCTTACCAAACGGACGTGCACTAAGTTTATTATAATGCAATTGAAAGAGCACACTCCAGATCAATAAATATTAAATATTCATAAATCCTACACCATATCCAGCGAGTCATCCGACGCCTTTTCAGACAAATTAGGAAACTTAGCAACCCCTAGGTGGGACACTAGCACTCCCCACGAAAGGAAAACTACATTCTAACGATTTTACTAATCAGGGTTTTTATCAGATAGACCTTAGCCTTGCTTCTGTTATATAGAATTAATTTCCTGCGTAAAGTTATCTCGAATAATGCCGTGGGGGAACTGCAGCAGGGGTCAACAAGGCTAATCATTTTTTCGTGTATCAGTTTTATGGCGTCACATTATAGCAGGCGGCCAGGTGTAAAAAATCGCAAGGGGAGATATAGGGCGTAGAAAGCTTTATGAAGTGGAGGGTGGTCGCGAAAGTGACGAGGAACATAAGAGAAATTGAAACTGTGATAACTATTGGGTAGAGTACATCAGCTATAATTTGTAATAATGGCCTTTATGGGAAGTAGGTATAATAAAGAACATATTGTATCGCTAAGTCTAATTAATCAAAATTGACATTTTAGTATTCGCACGTATAAATACTGATAAGACTATAAGATGAGCATACATAATGATAAGAATAAAACCTTGAATTTTTCTACTCAGAACAATGGTGACGATAGTGATCCTCCTAAATTACTAGCGATATACTGGGATACTATCTTAATCGCATATCGGTCAATTATCAAAACGTCTATCTACATAATACGGCAACTTCTCAGGTAGCCAAAAGACCTCACATGACCTCTGTTAGACGTGCATTTAACATATTTCATCTTTAACGTCAATTGCCCAAAACGAGACGTGTATCGGACGTCACATTCTTGACATCCAATTGACAGTTAGTTTGAGAAGTCTTAATGTTATAACAAACAGTTTATTTTGAAGCGTACCTATTATGTTAATTATTGGTCTCAGAGGTTACGTAACACATTTTAATAAAAATTACGCCATTCTATTACAGAAACCAATTATATTAAAAACTTATGACAATTCAAAACGACTACATATTTAAAGACACTGACGTGGTTTTCCACAAACACCTATTTATACCAAAATTATTTTCACGGTTCAATGAAGCATGACTGATTGAGCTGGCTATTTGGGATAGGGCCTTTTTTTCACTATTCACACTATTTCTACATTTGTTAATTTATAAACTTTCAAAAGCATCAAGTAGCCTACTATTTGTGGCATTCCTAATTAATCTCAAGTTACTAATGTCTATCCTATGATTGTTGTCAAGAGCTAGATGTTTCTGTTCTTCCATATTTGAGATGCCCCTTAAATATAGTTTGAATAGATCGCCTAGTTTGTCCAAGATACTTTTTATTACAGTCTTTTCGTTTCTATAGCAACTATACGACAATAGACTGCTTAAGAATATCCTACTCTGTAATTTTCCGCAGCATAATGACATGACGTAATATAATTACTTGTATGAAATGACGTAATGACGTAATATTATTACTTGAATAAAATTTTTAAATTACAGAAGCAAGTAGTAAGGGTTATGGCCCAAGCCAAATCGATACCTGTTTGGCAAAACGTCGTAGGTTGCAAATAGTAGATATAACAGGACAGGTTGTTATTTTATTATTAGTTAAAGTAATCAGGTAATGTGCAGACCATTATGATAATAATACATAAATCCCGGTTTCGTAACAAATGTCACTTAGGATGTTCTGCCAAGGAGGTATCGAAATATCATGAGCACTGTAAGCCACTTTTTAAAAATCTTAAAATATTATCACTATCATGCTGTTACATATATGAATGCCTACGTCATATAAAGCCAGTTAATAAGTAAAAAATTTTTTGTATATGACCACACCATAGAAGTGAAAACTTCTAATTTTCGAATTTTAAAATATATACTGTAGCCGTCCGCCTGTATTACCACAAAAATTCTTCATTTGCATGTACTACAGAAGATCCTACATTTTTACAAAAAATGCACATAGGCCCCTTTTTGGTTTTAAATTTTATCGTTCATTCTAGTTCACTCTCATAACTTGTGGTATCTGTTGTGGAAGAGTTAGCCATTTTTGCTTGAAAGCTGACAGTAAGGAAATAAGCCAAGAAATCTTTACTCTATTAAACTTACGTTTCTGTTTGCCTCTTGAAATGTTTATAGAAATATTACGTTCCTAAGATAACGATGGAGAGCGTAGTTAACCCAATGCTTGATGTAAAACTATTTTACTTCACTTCAGTCTTAGTAGTAAAAGAAATATTTGTGTCTGTCCCATTAAAAGCAATCAATTAATGTTTGTAGTTTTATTGTACAATACCTTCGGGCACCTTATAATCTAATATACTCCATAATTAGAAACTTGTTTTGCGTTTTTATTTCCGCAGCGGATTTTGTAGCTGTGATGTTTGGTTTCTTGGTTGTTGAAGGGTGTGTGATGGACGTACCTTACTCAGTTTTGGGCGTGTACTCGATGCCGCACTGGCGAAGGAGGTTGTATAAACTGTTTTTACCACAATGAGGGTCTTTGAAATGCTTTGAAAGCGCGCATTTTCTCTTAGCAGGATCTATTAGTAGGAGCTTCGATTAAGGGATACAAGGGACCTAGCTCGTTGCTAGGCGATATTCGACTGAGCGTTGCTACGGGTGATGTCTGACGCCTGACCGCCCAGTCTCATTAAATACCCTCAAAAATTGGAGAGCGCGAAAAGTGCAGAGAGCACCTTAAGAAGTTTTCACTTCAAAAATAAAATTGCCAGGCAGGGGGACACCACTACCATGACACAAGGACAAAACATATTTAAGGTTACTAAAATATAAGCTGACAACACAAAATTCTTACTTATACATACTTATAATAATATTTTATTTTTTGTAGTAAAGTACAAAAACTTTTTTGACGTGTGAAAATGATGCTTTTGTGTAACATGAATAAATTTTATATTTCGATTTCTTTTTAATTATAGTTTCCAGTCTTTTAATGAGCCGGAAAAAAATGAAACGTTTGACATTATAAATGATTACCCGGCACGTGAAGTTTCCCTACATCGTTATTTCTTTCCAAAGGATATGTAGGCCATGCCTGCCGCTCAACTGAAGTGCATTTGCTTGTAAACAATCAACAGCGTCATGCGGTAATGAGGCTGCAGAAGAAGAAGCGTCAGTGCAATCAAATCAACACCACTTCCGGACAGGCAACACAAATTCAACAAATTTACACTTATCGATTCTATTTTCCGTGTCTTGTTAGGCCCCGTTCCTTTATCTCGTGTTTGTCTGCACGCTCCCTATTTGCACAGCGTAAGCATCTCGAAATAAAAACAGTTCATTAAGAAGCGCTTTCTTTTATTTCGCTCGGAATTTCGTGAAGTCATTAAATCCTACGCCGTAATGGTAAAAATCTCGTTAATTTACGGGGACCGGCGCTAATGAAAGCATACGGATTTCACGTGCAGCCACTTCTGCTTCGCTAAGCACTAGGCGAGATTATCAAAAGATAGAGGCAGAAATCAATAATCTGTCGACATTGGCACTATTTAAATTACGGAGTCATTTCATGACCCTAAAGACTATGACTATTTATCAGATATATAGCCTGGAAATTGAAAACGAAAGAGAGAAATAAAACATAGAAACAGTCATGGGCGTGCCACTAGATTATTTCTTTAAATTCATGGACATTATACACTATATAGAAATTATAGATATAGTAGTCATAAGGAATGAAGATAAATGTAGAATTCATAAAATTACGGTTCACCGCTTATTGACGTGCATATAATAGTGTGTATATCTAATCAAACCACAGGGTTATACGAATTAAATTCGGGTGAATTTTTTTACTTAATGGTGGATATAATATGGATTTAATTCATATTATACTTTTATACCCTGGCTATACTCCCTCGATCATCTTGCAGGTGCAATGTAGAGGTGAGATCTCATTTAAAGTAGTGAGATCTAGTGGAAGCTGAGGAAAACATATTTTTATTCCCAGTTGTGAGATCTAGAGGAAGCTTAGGAAAACATACAACACACAACACAAAGAAAGCATAATAGATCACGATAATAATTTATTATTATGTAAATCAATAATGAAAATGAATAATCACAGAACAAATAGTAAATTATGGCAATGGTCGTGATAAAATCACAAGAAATGGTTAGGAAATGTAATTTCCTCATTAAATTTCGAAATTCTTAGAGATTCTTAGATGCAAATAATTTCGAGATTCTTAGATGCAAATAGAACTGTTTTCTATAGTATAAGAAAACAGTTCTATTTGCATGGAAATTAATAACTGGTAATACTGCATATGTGATTCTACACAACAGAATTATTTTCAATGGAGCAATCGTCTTATAGCTAAATTAAATTATATCAAATTAACATTAAACATAAAAATGGTGATTCATATTGTTAGGGATATTTTGTGCAACTCTTGAAAATCAAATGTCCAAGAAATGAAATGTCCAAGGGCTCATTAAAAACCATGTAAATGTGCAGGTAAATTAATATGGTTTCATGAAACGTAGTGAAGCTTTTATTTCTGTTAATACGTTGCGTTGGTCATGACTTAGTTATCGAGGTTTTAAGGTATCTTACTTTTTTTTGCGAAACTAATTTTTAGCGATTTTTCTTTGTTAATTCATCAGGTCTTCTTAACTCAAATTAACACTTAAAGGCACAACTTATACGCGATATGACAATATTTTGAGTAGAATAAATTTGATAGACCTGGCCTTGCAAGAAAAAAAGCTTGATATATCTGAAGGTGCGCAAATGCTAAAATGACTCTTAAATGAAATAAAAGCTTACACAACTGGTTTTTTTGAACATATACTTAATATATTGGCGAACCAACTAAGTATTGAAGCAGTGCTAGAACAAGTCCTATTTAAGATCCACTTTAGGATAGGAAAAATTAAAAAAATGTGTCCGTAGTTTCAACAGAAAAATATATGTCACTAAATTTAGACTATAACGAAATTATCGATGTATTTGCAGATTTAAAATAGAGAAATATAGTAATTTAGGCTTCTGTAAGTTCTGTGTATTTGCAATAATTTAAATGCTTTAAATTGTTGTGTTATAGAGTTAAGGACTGATTTTTTAATTACAGCTTTATTGTGTTGTAGGGTGTATTACTGCAGTTTTAATATTATTACTTATTTGACCACAGAGTTTGTCAAAGAATGCAGAAGTATTTACTTTGTTTTTTTTTATTTAATAGAAAATATATTTTATTATTTTTATATTTGTTACTTTACTTAACTCAATAAGCACTTTTAAAAGATCAGATGTTTTTTATTAAATAGAATATTTATATAAAATTAATAATATTAATAATAATAATAATATCTCTACCCCTCATTTTAAGCCCATGGTTAGCCCAGAAGTCAGAGACTTGTGCCGAAGAGGGGTCGGCATATTATTATTTCGCGAGCCGCATGTGCGATCGACTTAGGTTGGTAAATTCTAACCATCATTCAGTACTGGAAAGAGGGAAACCTGGAAAATCTCATTAGTTAGATCTTGAGGATGAATTATTGAAAATTTATGTCGCACTAGTGCGGGGAATCGATCCACACACGCTGCTAGGTATTTGAGCCGAGCACGCTAACCGCTCGACCACCGTCCCCATTAAGGTACCATTGATTAAATAAGTCATTACTAAATTTGTGTAAAAGCTTTTTAACGTCTTTGTGAACTATAAATTTCCTAGCTGCATAAGTGCATTTTTTAAAAACGAACTTATAGATATTAGGTATATAACTTTTATTTAAAACCAATTTTAATAGTTCCGTTTCCTATCAAAAGTTTCATGTTTGTTTAGTAATAAATGTCATAAATGTAAAATTTTAACATAGGTTAAGTTAGATGTAGGATTGTGATCAGAGAAAATATTCTATTTATATAGACCAGAACCACAGACACATTATTATATGTATTAAAGCTACTAGCATCAAGAACTATTTTCTATTGTGCAAATATTTCAAACTCTATGATTATGTGATAATTTCAAAGGTAATTTTGAGAGTAATAAATTGTTACATTGAGCAACGGATAAATTCAATATTTCTTAAGACTGACGTTTCTATCTAAAATTCTTAGACACGGACTCGGATTTTAATTTTTAATTTCGCTTATTTTGATGTAATATACAATAAGAGGTGTTCTGATTATGACGCCAACGATATTTTTTTTAAATGTCAACAATATATTTATATATTTTTTATCGGTCTTTTACAATTTCGAAGCTGTCCCGGATTTTTGTTCACCAGTGTACTTATGGGTAATATATAGAAATATGTATTTAATAAAATTATTTATATTAAATAAGTATTACATGGAGGTATATCAATAAATTATACTTATGCCGCACCATATACAGCCAAAACCATCAATCCAATTTACCATAGACCACAAATAACAAATATGTAGCGTAACAAGTACGCGTTCATTTAACGACCTTCATAAACTCAGACTCAAAAATTATACAATCGAGTTTCCGACAATATAAATCTGGCATTGTCAATAAAATATCTCGTAAAGAACCGAACAACTGAATCCATAGCCTCATATCGAATCTTAAACCGTCGGAAAAGAGACACTCAATAACTTCTAACACGTTTAGTCGCAGATAGCTGCGAAAGTAAGTGGGAAAAGATAAACAAAACAACTAATTCCCCTGGATAATTTGGCGACGGTCGTAAGGCATTCAGGGATGTTTACGAGCGCATTCCCAATAGGGAAGTCGGTTTATTATTAGTTTTGATTATAAAATAATATTTAATAATTTATTAATAATTTTGATAACGGTTTGCTAAAGTGAGCAAGTGAATATCGAGTATTAATAATGACGTATTTTGTAATGAATCTTATTAGCAAGGTATCACAGAGACATGGTGTATAAAGTCGCCATTGAATTAAATTATGCCCATAAATTATCCCAAAAACCCATAAATAATAAATAACCTAATAAATAAACCCAAAAAAGCTTTTTTTTTCATGTGAATTATGTATTTCCAGTTTCGGTTTCATTGGAAGATGTTGGTACTAATTAAATAATATTTCTGAATAATTCTTTTCATGTAGACCTATTTAATAAAGGCTATTTGTTCTTTTCCTTGGTTAGAACCGATAGAAAGATGATAGCGTGAAACTCAACAATGCTCATATGCAAACATTGGCTTTATCCGCAAGACTAAGAATCACGTCTTCCCATATACTACCTGTATATGGGAAGACGGTATATTGTTTCATATTATGTTTTTAACTTACTTTGGAGAATCTATGAGCATATGTGGATGACTTACAATGTGAAAGGAAGGTCAATATTACAAGTGTAATCAAATGATGTGGACTTCGTTGAATTTAAACTACTACGAAATATTATTTTTGGTATATCTACGCTTCAAAAAATTGCTGTTTTATGGACTCATTTGAGTCCCTAACATGAGTCTTTCTCGGACTCACTCCCAAAGAGTTACCATGGCATCTTTTCAGGATCATATTTGGGAAAATAGGGCATAATGGTTCAGTACATTAAAGTGGATGCAATTAACACAATTAACCTAATACAATTTTCTTCGCATTTTCAGTAATATTTTCTGGATACTGCCTTTTACAAAAGAAACGCCAATAGGTATTTTGTGTTTATGTTAAACAATCTAGTTGCTATGGTGGCACGGTGGCAGAAAAATCCGAAGCGCACTGGACTCGATCAGAAACAGCAACGCATTTATTGCAATATGTGAATTATTCAATTTTACTTTCAGCTGCGAGTAGAAAACAAATATTAACATTTTTTCTATTAGAACCACTAAACATTTAAACGACGTATTAAATAGTCATTTATTTGTGATTAAGTACTAAATTAATACGTAATATCAATAAACGTTTATATAATGTATACAAAACTTCATAACCATCGTATCGCTAATCTATAACAAATGTCTTATTAAATATTTTTCTTGCAACATAAATGAAATTATTGGGAAAGTACAGAGCATATAATAGTTGGTAGATTATATTAAATTTTTATATAATTATATATACTGCGAGGTAAGGACTATTTAGCGGAAAAAGTATTATATCGTATCCATATTGATACTACTAGGAAAATAATAGGCCATTACTACATACTTAATAAGAAAATTAAAAAAAATATATTCCTGATAAATAAATAAATGGTTTCCACTCCATCGCATAGGTGATATCAAGTCACGTGTGTATAAAGTGCTATAACTAAGTAAAAGATCCCTTCTATTAGATGGGATTTTCAAGTGTTCCTTTAGAAAATGTAAAATTTATTCAAACATAGATGAGGGTTACGAGAATACAATGAATTTATGAGACCAATAATACACGATTATTGTATGTATTCATCTCTAATTGTATTAGTCTAGAAGTTTGAATTTAGGTTTATTTGCAATTGTGGTGTCGCTTTAGGCAGTTGTATTCATTTGCAAGTGAACACGTTAGTTAACCTTGGCTGGCATCGACTCCAAAAATAACAATAATTGTATATTATTGACCTAATTTGATTGTATTAAGCATAAATAACGTAATTATTTTTTACTTTTTTCTGCAGTTTTTTAGAACACATTTTTTGAAGTCGGTTTTGTTTTTTTTGTTAAAAATATTTTATTTTTTTATTTTCGGTGAATATTGCGTTCTGTATGTACTTAATTTCTTTATCAAATGCGAATATCAAAAGGCCTACTAAACGCTCTGCCTATATGAGGCAGCGCCGTTTAAATAAGAAGAGCGAAGAAAGGGAAAAACGCCTATATCAAACTAGCAAATGTACATCCAAGGCAATTTTAAAAGAGACTTGCGAAATGCATAAAAAGACTTTCCAAAATGCGAGATTATAGTAAAATAGTATTAAACAGTGAAAACATCGAAAGACGTGCCCACCGTCTCAGATTAATTCGCGACCGTCTTTCCAATGAAACGTAAAATCAACGTCCCACCGTACCAGCTTGATTCACGAGCGTCTATCAAATGAGACGGAGGAACAACGTGCTCACCGTCTCAGCTTGATTCACGAGCGTACATCCAATAAGATGTAGGGGCAACGTGCTCACCATCTCATCTTGAATCACTAACAATTCCTACTGCAATTTCCTGCTCCAGTTTCCTAATGCCAGGCAAGCTATTTATGTACCCTGATTATACCCGTTATTTAAATATTTTCTCGTGGATGCTACTTGTACTTCGTATGTATTACACAGTAGATACCCGACTATTCAATATATAACGTATATTCCGCTCACTCACTGGATTTAAATATGCACCACAGTTGAGTGAACACACAACATGTTGATGTTTAAATCACGTTTCCCAATTAAGTTACCTATGCAGTAATCGTATAACGGTAGCCAATAGTAAATATTTCACTAATCCGACAATCAAACGGTCATTGCTCAAAACAAACATCATAATTATTTCGGAGAGGAACAATATCAGTTAATTTTCTGCAACGCAAATAGATTTTGAGAGGACTATTGTTTCTGGATCACAATGAAAACTCAACCATTACACGTCACGACGCATAGATTTGATATGTGATATTTTCGGAGTAGCATTTTAAAGCGAAATAATTAATGGTGAAAATAATAAAGTAATCTGATTGGTTAACAATGTAATTACAATATCAAGGATATGCCAGTAACTAAGGAAATGCTTTTGTGTAATAATGAGGGTTTTCTTAACTACAGAAAACAGTAAAAAAAAGTGATGTTTGGCATTGGAGAGATAGTCATGTAGCGTCGTTAATTTACAATAAAATTTTAACAAGTTTTATCAAGTAAAAGTTTCCAAAAAATTCAAATCAATTGGTTAGAATTCATGCTAAATAGGCATACTCGTGTATACATATAGTTTTGTAATAGGGAACATTCCCTTTTTTTATTGCATAATAGTGTTCTACCATTCTGAAAAATAAGATATGCAAAATATCTCGCCTTAATTCCCAATAATAAATTTGTTATAAATTAATAAAGTCTCGCGCGCGGGCGAACCGTTTCAAACACGTTAAAAGTCGTGACGCCACAGACTACAATTTACAAACGACGAGGAGACCGATTCGGTCGCCTACGGGGATCCCAGCACTCGACCGCTCGATTTCATACTTCATTCGGCTACTTTCCGGCGCAACGCCTACCGAATATTGTAGTTTGTGTCGTCACAGGTAGTTTCTGGTCGCTTCAATTTTATCGCTGTTTAGATACTTCCTACTGTTCATACATTCCTTCAATCTTGTTTTCTTTTAAAGTACACGTATTATTACAACGTTAAGCTATGTTTATTAGTATTATTTTTATATTTAAATTTCTTCATTTCCCTATTGTATGACTACTAAATTAATTATTATTGTATGTTAAACTTATGTTGGAAGAATCTAGGTAGCTTAGTATTAGGTAAAGCTGTAATTTGTGTAATCGTAACAAGGAGAAGACCAACGAATCAAAAAGTGAGGTTAACAAATATCGAAAATCTAGAAAATTGGATACAGGGCTACGAATTATAGGTAGTAGAAGGTGATAAGGAAGGTTTCCAACTTGCAGCATTCCATCCCAGCTTCGACACAGAGCCGCTAGATGACATCACTCCAGTATGTTTATCGTGAGTGTAAAGTGCAATTTGGATTAACTTATAATTTTAAAAGGCAATGACAATTTTAAAAAAATACTTCGGTTTTAATTAACTCATCATAAATATTTCTTATTAAATAAGGAATATTGTTTCTAAAATAATTTCATATCCCATGTAAATAATTAGTTACGATAGGTAATCGCAGGGTTTAGCTAAAGACTTTATGAAATTTATCAATGCACCACTAATATTGTTTATTTATAATAAATCTGTCACATCTAATGTAGTGTGCAAGCGAGGGATAAGTCTTAGTCTTTGGACTAAGTCTTAGTCTTTGGACTAAGTAATGTTTTTTTTAGTCATTCATTAATTCCTCTACCTACGGTGTACTGATGAGAGCGAACAGCTCGAAACTAGTCTACACCTGGTGGAGGTATTGGTGAATGATCATGGCTATCTTATCGGAATTGCAGGTGTAATTCAATACAGGTAGGAATATTAGTTCTCTGAGTAGTTGTTACCTGTAAATCCATTCAACATCTAATGTAAACCTTTTTCTTTTTATTTTAATAAGCTTAGAGTCACTGAAGATTTATATTTGCTATAGAGATAAACATCATATAATGAATGTTAAACTTTGAGAAAAATATCATTCAACAAAATTCAATTTATCAAATTTAAAATTTTACATTGAAAATAACTTCACAGATAATTCAGCCTAATTGACCCCCTTCTGAGGTGAGTGTTGTCAATACTCAAAAATATATTCACTAATGTATTCTCTATTAGATACTTATTAAAAGAAATCATTCTGTAAAACAAAATGTTGATATTCAATGTGATATCTTTAAAAATGTATGTAAAGTTTTCAAAATTGTTCGCAAGAGCTGGCGCCCAGTTAAAGAAGGACTTTCAAGAATATAAGTTATAAAGAGTAAATATCTCCCAATTAAATAAACTCGCCACCTTTCTAGCCCTTCTTAATCAATAGATACACACACACACACACACACACACACACACATATATATATATATATATATATATATATATATATATATATATATATATATATATATATATATACACATTGTACTGAGGAGGAATATAACCAGACAAATATAATGTAGTGGGTAGCAATAGCCACAAAATAATCAATTACATTATTTTCAGGATAACGGCATGGAATTGAATGTAGGGAATTTTTTTGACAAATGGTGAAATGAATTATACAGGGGCATTAGCTATGACAGAGGCTCGGGCAGAGATCTGTTTAAATTTTTGAGTAGGCAGAACGGGTCCTGAAATGGAAACTTTTACTTAAAGGCAAATTAAATGATTTCCCATGGCAGGCAGGAAGGAGATTTCCTCACCTGGGAAGATCTACGAAAACTTGAAACGTCTTTTTAATCTCGTATGCAAATACGGCTCGAGGAAACTTACCAAAGTTCTTCGTTTAATTTAAATTCTACATTAAACATACTTTATACCGCTCCACCTGAGAAATATTCGGTATTAACATGGTAATGTCAATACGCATGAGAGGATTGATTCAAGGTATACAAGAAAATTATCTAAAAATAATAAATATGTACATACATATTTTGTAGAGTCAATTTAAAAATGTAGATAATAGTATGCTTAATGCTTTTATAAATAAATATATATATATATATATATATATATATATATATATATATATATATATATATATATATATATATATATATATATATATAAATCGTACATCACTCTGAAGATCCTCAATGAAGGTGAAAGAACTTGTACAACTTATAAGTGATACGTTTCCGTATATATATATATATATATATATATATATATATATATATATATATATATATATATATATATATATATATATATATATATATATATCCAGATATGCAACTGGTAAGTGTGTCTTCCTTTTTATTCATCTATTTGCTTATTTCTCTATGTAATGAATTGCCATAAACCCAAGATTTCTTCTCGCAAAACAAATATGAATATGTTGTAACTCTGGTATATCTGGTGAGGTCTACGGTATATCTTCGGAAACCAAGGTCCAATAAAACAAAAATGGGACCCTCTTAAAAACACCCATTTTCCAATAAAGAAAAGAATTTTTAAAGTTGATTTATAACCGAACATACAAAAAAAAACATACAGTCGAATTGAGAATATCCTCTTTTTTTGAAGTCGGTTAAAAAAATCTAAGCTGTTTTTTTGCATATAAATAACAGATAAAAAAAATTATGTAACTTTTTACTCATTGAGAACATTTTAAAAACATATTTAAGAACATATGAATTACACACTTTATATGATTTGAATGTGCATTAAAAATTTTCAAAACAATATGGTCAGATGACTTGGAGGAAATAGATAATTTTACAAATGAGCTACCACGTGCTGATGTTGGGTTCCATTATTTATAGAATAAATATCTTAGTCGCGCAAGAATTTGTTTTAATTCCTATAAAAATATTTGAACATGGCGAAAAAAGACGCAAGCCATTATGATGGATGTAACTGTATATTCATTATGTACTACGTTACATTATGTCCACGTGGTATTAATTGGAATATATGATCCGGAAATAAAACACAACTTATTTAGGAGCAAAAGCAGAAAAATTATCTGAAAAATCTTATAACACTATAACGGTTAAGATAAGACCATCCTTTATATTTTCATACACATTTTTAAAATATTTAGCATATTGTCATATTTTGCTCATTAAAACATCTCGATTTTGATAAGTTTTTGCCTAATAAAATAATGAAGCATCTTAAATATTAGTTTATGGCTGACATACTGGTATTTTGTTTAAAGTTAATTTTCTAAAAACTTGTGAATTTCTACTTACCGAGAGTAGAATTTCGTCTCGTCTGCTGTGCTAATTAAGATGCGAACTTTTACATTTATTATTTTCAGCAATAAAGTATATAAGATCACAGTATATTTCTAGACCGCTTACCTAAAACCACAAAAGTCTGATTATATTTGCACACTTGGTCGAGTTTGTCGCGGAGAAAAAATTACAAGTCGTAGCGTCCCATGTCACGACGTCAAGACGCCTTCCACAAAAACCGTACAGGGCGAAGGAACGTCGGTGACTGAGCGCCGCTTCCAACATACATTGATTTTAAACGGGAACGCGCCGCGAAGTTGAACCCGAGCGTCGGGACGCTGCCGCGCGCCGCATACCATACTGTTGCGCTCTCAGGTACTTAAGATAACTGTCATTAAACTTTGGAGATAATTTAGGGAAATAAATTCGCTAATTTAATACCATTAGGAATGGGCACAATGTAGCAGCGATGGAATAGTTATGCCAGAAAACTAGATTAACTTTCCGTACTTAAATGGCGCTAGTTTCCGAAATTTACTGCACCCATTATTGCTGTAGTTAGTTTGGTACATGAAAAATTAGCGGTCTTATGCCCTTAAAATGCCGAATGTGGAATAATGGTAGTTAGTATTTCTGAAGTAGCAGAAGCAAACTTGTTTTTCAATTTAACTCTATTTTATTAAATAAATTTATTACAATAAGTAAATTATTTTAAGTTGGTAACGTGTGAGATAAATGCCCAAAATTATTCTTCCATAATTACACAACATTGAGGATTATGGTTTTATCCACGGAACAAAATTAGAATCGGCATAGCACATTGTTTGGGTGCCAAGGGTTGTCTTCTTTCGTAACTTTGTGCAGATTGTCTATCTCTTCTTATTTGGACCTTAAGAAAAAGTTAACTAAGGTAAAAAATACATCCGGTTTTCTTTTTTTTTCTGAATTAGTTCTGAACCTGAATTAGTTTGTCATTGTGTTTTTTACGAATGACTAGATTTTGTTTTACGGGGTATTAAAAGCAGAATTTTAGAATATTCATTATGTTTACTAGGATACTTCAAGTTTTTATACCTCCACCAATGTAAAAAATCTGTCTCAAAACCTATGAAAATATACATTTTGTAATTTCAATGGTTTTTTTGTGCAACTTAATGAATCAATCATGATGGATTAAAGTTCAAGTTTCTTCTCTCTTTTTCGTTTATTTTTCCTCGTCTTTTTGTTTGCATTTCTTTATAGCCTTCCATTGTATAATTCAATTATACTAAAGATAAATATACGTATTGCAAATAATGTCAGGATTTCAGTCATCGTAAAAAATATCCCGGCGCGTTCGCTAGAATCTTAACTTACAGCCGCGGTGCATGCGGCACCAAATATAAAAACATTTACTGCGAGATATTTGTTTTATTTTATTATGCATAACACGCTCAAGTTCATTATAAGGCGAATATTAAATTCATTATAGAACAGCATTCATGCACTTTACATTAACATCAAAATCATTTTTATTTGTAAGCCAAGTCAAGCGAAAACAAAAATCTATAGAACATGAAGCCATATTTACACGAGCCCATGAAGATAAAACAGTTGTAGCAATTTATAACGATGAATATAAAAATGAAACTATTAATTTTCTTGATCCAAATAAATATGAATAAATAAAATCAGATCCAATCAAAAAATATCAAGATGAATAAAAATCTCTAATTAAAGACCTCCAATATAATAACAGGTGGCCCAAATGTGGTGACACATTTTGATAAAAAACCTTTAAATACGCTCTTGGTGTTGTTCGATAGAAAAACTTATTTTTTTTGCCAAAAAATACAGGTATCAAAGTATAAAAATTCAAGAAAAAATAACTATGTAAAGTTGCATTATATTATATTTTGGAACGTAATCATAGAGATTTATAATCGTCAAAATTACTCAACATCAGTTTCGTACAAGATTTAATTCGAATTATCCGTGTACAAACACAATTTTAAAATGAGTTGGACAATTTAAAAACAAATCGTCTTTTACACACAATTTAAAAAAAATATTATTTAAAAAGTTATTATTTAGAAATGTTAGACCTTATGTGTTTATTAATATTCTGAATGATGTAATTTTAAACCTAATTATGCTATTAAAAATCCTTATTAAATATCAAATATTTAATATAAAAAATTAGAAATGTCGAGTTATCTAATAATGCAAAATTAACATCCTTTGATGTCAAATATTTATTTCCTAATACACCACCTAATGATGTAGTAGATACTGTAGATAATTATTCAGATAAAAATAAGGTTAATATTTTCCTGCTTTATGAACAAAGCATGTTCCATTTTTATAAGTGATTACGAATTTGCTTATCGACCTGCTAACTTTTTCGTGGTCATGTATTAATATTCAAGGCTAGACTATTCGGTATTTATTTACACATATTTTAACTTTATTATTTTCTTCTGTTAATGTCATTATAAACTAATGATCGTCATGTGAAGAACATAAGAATTATTAGATCTGATATATGTAAATGTAACCATTACTCTATCGCTGATCTAAACCACCTAATATATAATTGCTCGGATTATATATAACGTAGAAATATAACATTTATTGCATCCTTTATCTCTCATTGAGAATGTACTATATTAAGATGTGACCTTAAAGTAATAGTGTTGTGTAAGAAATCTTAAACTAAGAAGATACTGTGAACAATATATTAAATTGCAAGATTACCTGGTACCCATAATAAACATTATATCTAGCATATAGGAAAAAAAGAATCTAGTAAAAATAATAATTATTGATGAGCAACCAACAAGAAACTAAAAGAAGAACATGGTTTAATATGTTGCGAATATTTTACTTAAAAATAGTAGTTAAAATCGGTTAAATTTAAATTTAAAGAGTAACTGTTGATGCAGAATAGATTAAGGAAAGCCTTGTAGCAAGTTATATACAAGTAGTTCCCGAATTGTTTCGAAATATCCTGCATTTATTCAGTATCATCTATCCAGGTTCCAGTATCCATAACGTGTTCCAGAGCAATAGAAAATGGTACAAAAGTACAAAACTACGAAGTCAAAAGGTAAATTTTCATTATAAGAAAGATAGCATATGAAAGACTTAACGAATTCGTAATAATAAAGTATAACAAACTTTAAACAAATAATAAGTACTTACCAGATATAATTTCTTGCAAAATTAAGCTCCACGAGTTTAGAGGTGAAATAAACAGCGTCCATATTTGATAATAAAATGACATTCCGTGTATATAATTGTTCATGAAACACACAAAACTGCAGTGTGTATTAAGTGTTGCCTACACCACACTATTTTAAAGTGCAATATATGACTATAATAAAATAAAACCATACCCACAGCTGTTTTCATAAAAGTGTTCCTAGTTTATTAATTGATAGTATATATTTTTGTGTGAAAGTTTACATATTTCCAAAAGTTGATATGTTGACCATGTTTTCTATTTCTATTTATGATTTACTGTGCTTTGTTGTTCTCTTTGATTCTGATTCTCACTATTATTCAATAAATGTGTATATCGTAAGGTCTTGTTTAAATGTGTACTGGGTGTTGTATCAGCAGCGTTCCTGAACCGACTACTGAGATAAGATGTTCATGGTGGATTTGGAATAAGATAAAGAGTTTTTCCAGGGTAATATATGAATACAAGATCACCCCACAACTTCGAGCTTTGTAAGGTGGAAATAAAAAAATCAATATAAAATACTCATACATTATATAAATCCCACATTAAATATTGTTACTAATAGCTTCCAGCGTGAAAACATATAAAACCTAGTAAAATATTCTGTTTTAATATATAAAAGAAAAAAAAATAGGAAAAAAAATTAAATAAAAAAAATTCAAAAATTCTCAAAATTAATTTATTATTTATCTAATTTAGTATATTAGTGGTTAGTTAACAGAGGAAAAAAATCAGTCAAATATCACATTTTTATTCCATGGTATCATTACCCGGATATGGTATCATTTCGGTAACCATAAATAACGGTATAACATAAATAATAACATAAATAATTCGGTAACCGGTAAAAAGAACAGCTAAGAATACACCACATACATCAAAGTTTAAAAAAGCATATGTCACTGAAGCTAATAATTATAAAAATGCAGCTTGTACAAAAATCGGCTACTGATGTTCAGTAAACCATTTC
Source organism: Tetropium fuscum (assembly GCA_964058915.1). NCBI lineage: Eukaryota > Metazoa > Arthropoda > Insecta > Coleoptera > Cerambycidae > Tetropium > Tetropium fuscum. The sequence goes on along the minus strand of CAXKVY010006383.1, from coordinate 78,948 downwards.
CTAGCCCTCGATTGACCCTACTGCTGATTAATATGGGTGTAATTGTGTGTTATAGTTTAAGTAAATATCTTCAGTCGACACGCCGTTGTATACGTAAAAGCCTCACCTTAATTACCAGGGAAAAATTAATGAAAGTATATTATCTCAGAGATGAGTTTTCCGGTTAATGGGTTTTTAATGTAATATCTTTTCAGGATTTTACTGAAGAGCATTGTTGTAGATAATTAATATAAGCGGGTAATCATTGTTGGTATTTGTTGAAATGGGTTCTGGTTTAATTGAAAATAATTGCGCCGCATTATTCGGGTGAGAGAATGCACGGCTTGTAGAGCAGCTCGCCGCAACTTTTTATGTCTAGTTAATGTTTTGGAAATCAAAAAAACTTCTGGGCGTTACCATCATTTACAATTTTCCGCAGTATTACCCCTGCGTATGAAAGTTATTTTTATTTATGCCTGGTTTACGATACTTATATCACTAAATGGCTTAACTCCCTTGTTTTTATTCTTCAGGGAAGTGGCTAACATATTTATATAACATTTGAGAGATACATATACAAAAAATGCAATACATATTTGCCTTTCTAATTTTTCATTCAAGTAATTATACTTTAAATAACCGATTCACGAGCACATTATTTTTTATTCTTTTAAATATATATAAAAAAAGCCAGTTCAGCACAATGTGCTCGTGAGGTAACAGAATGGCTTAACCATAGATGTGCTCCATGGTAGATTGGTAGAAATAGTCCAATTTTGTGACCCCCCAAGATTTAACCGACATGTATCTGTATGGGGCCATTTAAAACGGATTATTTATGCCATTCCAATACCAAATAATATTGATATGCTATAAAATATTTTTAACAAAAAACCAAAACCGACTTCAAAAAATCTATTATAAAAAACTGCTCTAAAAACAAAAATAATTACGCAATTCATTCTTACTTAGAATATAATCAATTTATTAGGCCAATAATATAGAATTAATTTTATTTTTGGAGTCGGTGCCAGCCAAGATTTACAAACGTATAACGAAGTAGTGTAGGTATATATATCTCTAATTATTTTCCTGTAGAAGTTTGAATTTAGGTTTATTTGTAATTATGGTGTCGCTTTAGGCAGTTGTATTCAATTGTGAAGACGTGAACACGTTAGTTAACCTTGGCTGGCACCGACTCCAAAAATAACAATTATTGTGTATTTTTGGCCTAATAAATTGATTGATTTCTAAGTAAGAATGAATAACGTGGTTATTTTTTACTTTTAACAGGGTGAAAATTCAAAATATTTAAATTTTTCTAACGGGGATATTTTTTAAAGCCTATCGAGAATAGCTCCAAAAAGTGAAAAAAATCTAAGTCTTCTAATTTGACAATTATCAGTGTTTTTATGTTAATTTAAAACTTGAGAAAATAAGATGATTAATAAAAGCTTATCTAATAAAGATTACCGAAAAAAAAAATTCCAATGAATTATCTTGTACTCAAGTGTCCAAAAGGTATTCAGATTTAATAGGTTTAATTTTTTTTTGACGTGTCAGAAAATTACCTCTCTCGGTTAGAAAACAATAGCGAAAGGTAGAACTTTTCTATCTACTTCAAGTGAGCAGCCTGAAAAACATTTCCGGACTAGGCCGAAAAAGTGACAGACAAAAAAGATTAAGTTTTTAGTTACCTACTTTTTAAAAGGCTGGCTTTTTTTTCCTACTGTAAAATGATAATAAACGTTGTCAATTAATTATTATTATTATTAATAGGTATAATACCTACGTAAAATGAATAGAAATAACTACGTATGTTCTCACCTTATAGATATGCAACACCTGTTACGTTGAAGTTTCTTGTAAAATCTATTAATAACAACTACTTTTCCTAGGTATATGCTAGAAAATATTGAATTACATAGACAATAGCAAAAAATAGCTTAGGGGATTCTTATTTCAACCCCCTCCAAGAGGCAGAAATTTTCGAAAAATTATTGATATGGTTCTTAAATTACACCCTCTGCTCAGAGGTGGGGTGTTCTTCAAATTACACTTTCTGCGCAGCTGTTAAGTGGGGATTTCCCGACTAAAAATACAAAGGTTTCATCCAAAATTTTTTTTCCATTTTAGTTTGAAAAAATTCAAGTACAGTGAGAGGCGATGGGACACGTTAATCATGCACCCCGAAGGGGACAGGCAGCTACTACGTCACCGTCGTTGATACGCATCGTATTTCAGTAAAAATCATCATGCCTTTCCAGCGATGTATCATAAGATGGACTTTTGAAGAGAAAATCCACACAAATATACATTTTTCTGATCAGACATTAGGGGCTCCCTCACCTTTTCCTCTGAGAGATAGAACAAATGCCAATAACAAAAGTTATGCCTAATTAAACCGGCCATCTATATTTGTGCTATTTAATATACCTGGAAATTACGCCCCCGCGACCGAGCTAATAACTTGATCCAGTTATTTCCCTTGGTCGACTTATTCATAAAAACTAATTCCCGAAGCTCTAGGGCCTATACTTTCCCTAGTACCGTACCTCGCCAACCCCAATGGGACACTGTATATATATTTACGTTGAATTTCTAGTATTCTTTCATATAATTAACCATAAATATAAATAGTTGTAATTCAGATACATATTCGTTTGAAGTTATTTTTCCTATAAACTAATAATTATTGACATGCCATTTATAGAAATTTAAGACATATATTTCCCAGGAGATATAGATATATATTTCCTTTTTATAGAAGCATAAACGTTAGTATTTTATACTTTATTTGCCATTCATTTTGATCCCTATATTAATATGTATCTAGATGCCGCAAAGGACGTTTCAATTAAAAACTGTCATGACAATTACTTATGCAGACATGAAACGGGTAAAGAAGGCCTAATACGAATTTGAAATACGGCCAAAATATCGGAAAACGCAATGCTTGCTGTTTGTTGTCCCAAATTACCTTTTTATTGTATAGTCATGAGTTTTTACAATACCCTAGGTCTCCCTTTGATTTCAAATTGCTGGAAAGCAGATACTGAGTTCGCTGTTGTGCTACCTTCCCATCTACATACACCCCCGGCAAATGGAATTCTGATGTACGAAGTTACCCTAAAATTTCGGCCTTGTCAGTTATATCTTATTATTTTTTTTTCATTAGGATTATTTTAATATAGCTTCTTTTTAATGATGATAATATGGGCTCTGTATTTATTTAAAATTCTAAAGTTAATTTTTAAATAAAAAATAACTTGTTATGAATATATTATGTTCGTGTAGGAATTATATTTTTTATTATCAAACGTTTAATCAAAGTTAAAATTTATTAGATATAATTAACATCATGTATCCATATTATTATGAAGTATTTATTGTGTGATGATATTATTATTACGTCATTCTCTTACATTATTAGGTATCGAACAATGCTATAAGCAGTATAAGCCATAAAAAAAGAAATACAGCTTAACATGATAATATGAGTAAGCAAAGAATACGGCGTTATTAAATTGTCAATATGAGCCGCTCATGAAAGATCCTGATCAACAGTAATCCCAAGAAACTGTTTACGAGAAAGTTTTACCAACTGACTTTTGCCGGGCAACTTTGACCTGTGCTGGCGAACTTTTGCCAGGCAATTTTGGCCTTTGATGGCGAACTTTTGCCAGGCAACTGTGGCCTTTGATGGTGAACTTCTGAGTTGGATAATGCGTACCTAATCGACGTTGAATGTCAAGTACCTATATGTGTGTTCTAGACCAACCAACCTTCATATGGTTGTCTAGATCTCCCAGTGAATCGGTCTTCCTTAACTCTGTATCGATCGTTCGGCAATGCTTAAAATATTTTCGACGGCCTCCGCCTTTCAGTAAATTTTACGTCTGGTTTAATCCAATTTTCTTCCAGTCTTCTGGCCGTATTTTTCCTTCGTTTTGTCACATCTATGATCCTCACATCTCCTTCGCTTATTGTGTGCTTGTCACTATATGTTTGTAAGTGTATACCGAGTAAGAGTTCTGCGGGCGTATTTTATGTTACTCGGTGTTTTGTACTATTGAACTCTTGTTGTATTCTGGTTACATTTTCATCCCAACCATTTTTGGGTTTTCAAAGGTGGTAAAAATATCGGAGATTTCTTTTTATTACATGTTTGGCTGTCGTATCAGGTACTGCTTGTATGTGAACGAATTTGTTGAACCCATTCTTTATATAGCCGTCGTACCAGGTTTTGGCTGTACCTTTAAGCTTATTTAGTGTTTGAAATATCGTAAAATTATCGGGCCAATTATAAATTTAAACTTTGTATTCGATAATTTCAATCCTTTCATTAATGACCATGGTAACTAGATCAAATTCCGGGATAAGAGTAGATATATTTGACGTTGGTTGTCCGTCATATAATTGCAAAAATGCGAGCAATGATTTTTTTACTCATAGTTTCCCTTTTATTGCGTCGATGATTTCCCTCACTGACCACTGCTGCTGTAACTCGATCAAGAATAAGAGGCTCGGGAGCGTTTCATTTTTCTTTTATACGGTGCACCATGTTACTCGGTTCGTCCACTTCTGATGTAGTCAGTTGGGCCGGGTACACAAACACACTGTATGCGATTCACGATTCAAATTTAATACCAAAATACTTGAACACTTATTATAATGATGTGCATTAAACGATTGACAAAGACAAAAACTAAATATATAATCATACTCTATATATTTCTTAGTCTACGGTTTTTGTATATTACTCAATCTCTATTAGATAACCCCGGCTGTCAGTGGTGTGGAGTGACGCCGCGCCGCTGTCCGCATTTGATTTTAGAGTTTTAAAATGTTATATAGAGCTTTGTGTACCAAGTTATTTTGGAAGTATAATGACTGTGTTTTACCTATGTTAACCGTCAAATCATTTGGATTGCACTATTCTACAAAACACTCAATTACATTTACCAAGAATGAGATCATCTCGACATGGGTTTACGTTAATACCACTAACGAAGTGTCATTAGCAAATAATGTCACTTTTAATATGTTTAGGTGGGTAATTGACGAATAATTAGATTATAAGTGGTCCCAGCACAGATCCCTGCGGTACTCTCGCATTTACTTTACGTGACATTTGATGTAACCGCCCCTGTTTTCACTAAAATTGACCTATATTTTAAGAAGGTTAACCGCCAGTGGAGGAATATACCCCTAAACCCCCAGTTTAACAGTTTATTTTCAACAAAATGTAAGTTGATGCAATCGAACGCACGTGTCAAGTTGAAGAATAGACCTGCTACATACCTACCACCATCAGACACTCTCAGCAAAGCACAGGCCGCTGACTACGTTGATCTGCCTCTTCGGACACCATGCTATCATTTAAAATATTGAAGTCTGTGAAGCAGTTACACATTCTGTTGTAAACAATTTTCTCATAGATTTTAGAAAACAATTAAGATCGATATTGGACAGTAGTTAGCGATATTCTGTGGGTATGTTTTTAAAACCGCCCACTACATTTACTGAGGATTTGCATTTTGAATGAGTTTTTATTTATTTATTTTTATTGAGAATGGTCACGTATGGTAATTTACAAAGTTTCCTTTCCAAATGTCGGAGGTAAATAGTAAACAGCATCAAGACTCGCGCCTGAACATTCCTCTGAAGCGGCTTCAGCGGGTTCGAGGCCTCTTGTCAGATTTCACTGATTTATCTGTTGCCGTGGATTAAAGTAATATCGTTTCAAGAGCCAGTTGTTCTGCCCTGCCAAATTATGTATTCCTTTGAGGGAACATTTATTATTTGTTTACTCTTTACAACGGCAGGATATCAAAATGAAATTGCGTTTCTCCAGACTTTAATATTACAGGAAATGATTTAAAAAAATTAAATATAAAAACTACAGGGCATTATGCTCTCAAATTATATTTATAATGAAGTTGGGGGTGGAACAATATCCCCTGCAATGGGAAATTATTATTATCTGTTTATTTGTGGATGATTTATTAACCATTCGAATGGGAATCTGCTGGAAATGAGAAGCATTTTAGGGACAATTTATATAAATGTTTCTTGTGCTGATCCAGCAATTATATTAGCATAGTTTATATTAGATATTCTTATAGAATTGAAGGGTTTACGAAAACTATAATTTAAGTGAATTCGGTCTCGACTCAGATATTGGTCTTAATAGATAACGAATAATCAAAATTTAATTATTCTTATTACTGTTGTAATTCGTTGTATTAAATTATCTAAACTATCAGGTTTCGTTAAAAAAACTTTCCATGAAAAGAAATCGATGGGGCCTAAATCTGGTATCTAGCAGGCATTTCCAGAAAACATCATCTTCCAGTGCGTGATTTAGGAAAAACTGTGCCTAAGCAATCACGGACTGGACGAGCATAATAAACTGGTCCACCAATTTGTTGGAATAGTGCAGTCAGTCAGGTAAAAATAAGCTATTACCTCTGAATTCTTTGAACCTTTATAAATTTTCATGAAAATTTGGAATTAAACTCAACCTACCCTTAATTTCAAAAGTAACATATGCCTGACTTGTACTTTTTGTTTTATGGTGTGAAAGCTTCGTGAGACAATAGAAATGCAGGTTTAAGCATGTTATGGATTTACATCTTATTTAATTATACAGAATAAAACATTTTTTCTTTCGTGTTCTCGAACATGATTTACGAAGTATTCCAAATTTTTAATCCTTATAATCCACCCCCTATGCTTAACTCCTTAACATATCGTCGTTGGCACGGTAATAGCTGCTATGTGATTTTTTTTCACTTTTTAGATTAACACGGTTCTGTAATCGCTGCAATGTGTTCTATAAACTGAAATAAATGCTATGTTGAAAGAATAAACAGAAATTTATAAAATTTGATTTGTAATATCTGGCATGTATTTATATGGCAGAGAAATATCTGCTATGTGCGAGTTATACACATGGCAGTTATTGCATGTTAATATTAATATACTCCCCCCCCCCTCCAACTCTTGCACATAGCAGATATTGACCTAACCACGGACCTAATATACTACGTAATGCACCACAGTGAATCCAGTGTTGTGATAATAATAATTAATTATATTATTAATAATAATGTGCTCTCGTGGTGGAAAATTAATGGTGCAACTGGTTCAGATGACTGAAAACTATATAGAGACTGAAAAATAAAGAGAAAAAGACGATGAAGGTAACATTCGGGAAGAGCATAATGGTGTGTTATTGGAAATACGTGGAAATGAGACTGTTAACGCAAAAAATGGAGGAGACAACTTAAAAGAAACTACAAGAAACTTAAGCGAATTTAGTGAGAATGAATTAAATCGAATTAAATGAAAACAAAAAAAAAGACCCAAAAATTTTACGGAAATACCAAAGTTGAAAAGGCCTCGAGGAAAACAATACACCGGATATACACGATAATCTACTGGTAAAGTGAAACAAAACCAGATTTGGAAAAAAAGGGCAGTAAGAAGCAGATGCCATCACATCTAATAAAGTAACGAGTAGAACATTTATGTGTTCTGCTGTGACAGAACAAAACCGTGAAATGTTGTTTAAATTCTTCTGGGATTTGCCTAATTGGGATGCTAGAAAGGCTTATATCAAAGGACTGGTTACTTCAAGAAAACCCCAACGAAGAAGAAAAACTACTGCATTAGCAAAAAAGAAAGAAATTCATGATTGTCATTCCTTTAGAAAATGGAGAACGGGTATGTAAAACAATGCTCCTAAATACACTGGATCTTGGCAGGGATACCTTCTTACGTTGGTGTAAAAATGCATTGACGGATAACACTAACTTAAGTGAAAAAGAAAATGACGAGGTAACAGATCGATTGCGTACAGATAAATTTAGGAATAATATGAAAAATAAAGATAGTGTACGAAAATGGCTGGAGCAGTTACTCAAAGTTACCAGTCACTACTGTCGCAGTTCCTCGAAAAAAGTCTATGTGGAATCTGTGTTTAGATCAACATTTCACATGTACCTATCATGTTTATGAAAGATATTGCGAAGATCAGAATTTGAGTTACATTATTTAGAAAAATTTTAGGAGAAGGAAACATTGCAATACATAAGCCTAGAAAATACCAGTGTGATACCTGTTGCGGATGGAAATCTGGTAATGTTTCAGAACAGTTATATTCTGAACACGTTGAAAAAAAAGGAAGCTGCTAGAGCGAAAATTGAAGCAAAGGAATCGGCAGGTGAGGAAAAACTGGTGGTTACTATGGATTTGCAGAGTGTTTTGTTGGCCCCTAAACTAGAGGCCTATCAATCTACTACAAACAAAAGCTGCAAATCCACAATTTCTCTGTTTATTCTCTTAATGACGGAAATGTGGATTTATACGTTTGGCATGAGAGTAACGGCGGTGTGACTTCAAATGAGTTTACAAGTTGTATTGTAGATTATATCAGAGCAACTACTCAAGACAGAAATTATGCACATGTAGTACTAATTTTTGATGGCTGTGGTTATCAGAATCGTAACATAGTATTGTCTAGTGCCTTGTTAAATCTCGCTCAGCAGTTGCAAATTATAATAGAACAGTTGATATTGGAACGTGGTCATACTATGATGGAGGCGGATTCAGTCCATTCCTCATTAGAGGCACATTTTAAGCCACCAATGTTTGCCCTCAGTGACTACATTGTCAGAATGAGGCAAGCTAGACTTCAGCACCCTTATAACGTCCACAATATTGACTTTACATTATGGCAAGTATTAGGCCAAATCGAATAAATAATACCCCTTCGGGGTATACTATATTTGCCGTCAGGAAAAATGCAGTATAAGATCCGTCATACAGATGAATGGACTGATTTTACTGAAGGGCGTACTAGCCATAAAGGTAGAAAAGACAACCTACATACCATTCCAAAGCCTCTATATTCACGACCGATAAAAATTAAAAAACAAAAATACAGCACCTGCAAGAATTAAAAGCCGCAATGGAAAGAGATTATCACCCTTTTTATGATGGACTGCCACACTAGGCCCCATATTTAACTAACTTTGGTATATCTTTTATTGTAGGTATTTCTATTTCTATTTTCTCTCTAACTCTATGCTGAATTTATAAGAAAAACCTTGTGTTGATCCTGGTGTTAGAAAATAAACAGTTTTAAACATTTCATATATATGTTTATTACTTTTTATTTCATATTTATATTTATTACTGCACTTGAATTTCTAAATTTAGGTAAGTAAAAATTAAGGTAATAATAATAATTAATAAAGTACACAATTAGTAACCAAAGCATTTTTATATACGTGATATCTGTTAACTGAAAATAAAAAACAGCATTATCTGCCATGTGCACTACCAATCGAAAAAATTAAATAATTATAAATATTGAACATTGTTGAATTCTCAAGTAACAACTAACTTATGTATTCAAATATATCATAATTTAATAACTAATTAGTTTTGAGTGGATCGCAATTTTCTAATTATAATGTTTTAGGCTTATTGTGAAAATTTTATAATTTTTACATAGCAGCTATTACCGTGCCAACGACGATATGTTGAAGCATATACGAAATATACGATGTTTCCAAAAGTTTTAGTATTGATGTAAGATTTACTTGTGCATAATTGAAAAAAAAACTACTTCACACAACAGTTGTTAATAATTTCAAAAGTTTTTGGTAGGCGCTACTCAGCACATCAGAGCGACATACAACTAATTATAATATATAAAATGTTGTTTATATGTTAACATATGTTATATGTTGTTTACGATGTTACAAAAAAGTATTGTTTGTAACATCGAAATATGAGACATAAAAATTTTTCAAATGATATCTACAATTACGGCAATGGGAGATCGGGGCAGTATAACTTTTACTTACAGCAAGCTAAAATCGTCAATATAACGGCGCTTTCATTCAAAACGTTGTTATGTTTTGATATAATACTAATAACTAATCAATTTTAACACAAAACCCACAAAATAATACACTAAACTAAATAATAACTGTATTACTTCTATTTCAAGAATTATTGTTGACTCCACTTTACCCCAAAATGTTCGATGGTACTAGGCATCCAACTGAATGCCAATGATGCCGATGTGACACGGCCGAGGAACGTGTAAAACGGATCCGTAATATTTGAATGGGAAACATTCTTATTCTGCACATTCACCATCCAATTGTTTGATGATATGACGAAAGGTATATAGTGTAAACAATATTTTGTTATACTACATGATAATGTCATAATGTGATGGGTGATGTATATAAAATCATTTGTTTTTCCTTAAATTCCTGGAAATCAGTTATACTTGACAACGCTGTTAAAAATGCGGGATCGGCGGCTCCTTTTATCGATATAATGAGGGTTTTCTGCTCGTTTTTACGTCTCATGTTTCTCTGTTACAAACTATACAAGACTTTATTTTCGCAACTTGATTGCTGATTGGAAATGCAAGCAGAAAATATAAATATATTACAACATTGGCGTACTTCTTCAACAACACTCATGGTTACGTCACTGCTAGAAGCAGGAAAATTAAATTAGTAGTAAATACAGTAAATACGATACTTATTAAGAAAAATGTACCGCCAAATATCAATCAACTAATTCACTTAGGAGGTAATAAATAACAAAATTTCGATTACCCCTTGTAGGTATTTCTGACACGGTTGATTTTTCGATATGTAAGAAACCTGATATTATTTTCACGTTATTCACAATACGCCGATTACGAATTTCATCATATATAAGTGAAAGTGAAAATTTTGAAAAAGCCTTGAGGAATTGTGGAACATTCTTGGAAAATGCGAAAAATTGTCATTACAAGACCCTGTATTATATAGGTCTTGCAAGGACAATTTTTCGCATTTTCTAAGAATGTTCCACAAAATACCAGGGCTTTTTCAAGATTTTCACCTATTTATATTAAAATTCTCATTAATTAAAATTAAAAAATGTATAAGACCTTCTTAAAGTTTTAAAGTTTTCGTCGCGTCGTTATACATTTCACCGTTTGTACATTTCACCTTTGCGACGCTTTTTTGCCACACCTACCTCATTTGTTATTATTGTCATACTATGGCACGTACAATTTAAAACTGTCAAAAATTGAGTGAGGCGTTTTTAATAATAAGCGATTCAATTATTTTAGTGAATAGCAAAAATATAAGGACATTGCCTACTACCTGAGTTGGGTATTTCATGCGTGGGTATATTTTTAATTGAATTAAAATCCGGTATATGCACGCATCTAAATGGCTTATTTAATCTATTTAATTCGATATAGGTTTGTGAATCCTTTTGGGTGTATCTCGAAGTTAATTTAAAAAAATCGACTAGGAGATTTTCTAACGTTCTAATAAATTAGTTAGTATAAAATATTCAATCGACTACGATCTGCTTCATAGTTAATCCGTGATTTATATTTAAATTCGTTTTCAATCATGACCGACACTTTTTTTACATATTTAATTAAGAAATAAAAATGTGGTGTGCATTTGAAATATGGTGACCTTAAATAACGCAAAGTTTCAAGTTTGAGACAAAGCGGTTCATAAATAGGATAGTCCGCCATTTTGAATCCGCCATTTTGATTAATCAAATTTGAGACAAAAATCGTATTGGGTGACCTTAATCACCAAAAGTTTCAAGTTTGAGACAAATCGGTTTATAAATAATAAAGTCGGCCATTTTGAATCCGCCATTTTGATTTTTTGTATTAAAAAAATATTATATTATATTGTCACACTATACACCCACCAAATTTCGAAGCTCTAGCTCATCGAGAAGTAGTTGAAAAAATTGTTGAAAATTTGAAACAAACATACACAAGTCGAGCTAAATAAATCCGTTCAAAAACAGATAAAACGTGAACTACACTATCTGCAAATTGCGAAACGGGCTAAATACGATACATTTTTTAGGATTTTCAGGTTTTTACGTTAATTTTTCAGAAAGCTGACCTCATAAACGGGTGGACTAACATGTTACCATAAAACAATATTTGGACCTAACTGTACTTTAATTTTTTTTATTCCCCCATTCATTGACTCGACTGTTATATATTGTTCGTAATATACATTGTGTATGTTAAAATTAATATTTTTATATCTATGCATCCAGTATTTTTATATACCTATTGTACTTCATAGCAACAATTGAATTTGATTAAAATAATTTTTAATTAAAGCGTATTTTTGATTTCGAAGACGTTGATGGACACATTGGAGGTTAAATATCTTACCGAGTTAGGTAAGAGCATGTATTGTTATGCCCAAATAAAATAGATGCACTATGAGAGAACTTCAGGTAAAACTTGCCTTCAAAAAAGGCTACCCCCTCTGGAGTTCGCGAAAACGGTCCTACAAATATTGGGAAAATATTTGTGTGTAAAATATTGAACCTTTAAAAACATAAGTATTTGGCAACACATTTGTAACTACCGCCACCCACAACAAAAGAAAAATATGTGGTATTATTGTTTTAGTGTACAACAAAAAATGTCTCATATGTAGTCGATTTGTGTATATTAACTGATATCGATGGAGGTCACGAGCGGTGGAAATCAAAATATTGCAGAAGCTCCAACAAATAAACATGTATATGAGAGAGTCGAATACATGGCACTGGCCGCCGCAAGAGAGTCGATTACATGGCACTGCCCCAATTAACGTAAGTGAATCAATCATCCAGTATTTTCTATGTGACTGGATCTGGATTGCCATAAATTTAGTTTTCGTCTTCTCAAAACCTTGACAGGCAAACTGTCAAACCGCTATAATTATTTTGTTTCTGTATACAATATAGTACACTCCCCGGCACAAAATTCCGTCACCCTAAAATTTTGCCCAATTTTGATGTTTTATAACTTTTTAATTTTTCATCTGATTTTCATAAATTTTTTACCAGTCTGTAGATCAGTTCATTGTGTGTCATTTTAATTATTGTAATAAGTCATATTTTTCGTCCAGGCAATATTATACAGGGGTAAATCAAAGTGTTGTTTTTTGTCGTAAACTCAAAACACCCTGTGGAAAAATTGAGTCGAATAATTTTGTTTACAAACTGTTTGCTGCCATCTTAGACGTATTGTAAACATTTTGTTTTTTGATTCATCCCATTATCTCATTTCTTCTGCGAGCAGCAAAATTTTAAATGAAACGCTGATTTCAAGCTTATTTTTATTAACAAAAACATCCACTAGGTATATCACAAAATTAATTAACAAAGACAAATTTTACTAACGTGTATGTCCTCCTCTCGCAGCAATGACAGCTTGCATTCTTCGTGGCATCGAATTAATAAGATTACTTATTCTGTCTTGAGGAATAGCCTGATATTCTTCTGTCAGCGCCAGCCGTAAGTCTTGCAAGGTTAGTGGTTGCACAGGACGGCGACGGAGTGCTCTTTTAAGAACATCCCAAAGATGTTCGATTGGGTTGAGATCCGGGCTACATGCGGGCCAGTCCAATCTTGGAAGTCCAACCTCATCCAGATATTCGCTCACTACCCGTGCAACGTGAGGTCTAGCATTATCATGCATTAATGTAAATTGGTTCCCAATGAAAGGAGCAAATGGAACAACAATTTCTTGGAGGATTTCCTCAATGTAACGGTGGGCGGTTAGTGCTCCATTTTCAACAAATACAAGGTCAGTACGTGCATCGGTAGAAATACCCGCCCAAACCATGACTGAACCACCGTAATATTGCAGTCGCTCAGATATGGTGCAGTCTGCATATCTTTCATTTCTACGTCTGTATACCCGTTCACGACCATCCGGCGACCTTAAACAAACCCTGGATTCATCTGTGAATAGTACGTTTCCCCACTGTTCTACAGTCCAGTCAGCATGCGCTCTTGCAAATCTCAGTCGGTGTTGTCGATGCCGAGGAAGCAATTTTGGACATACTGCTGGCCTTCGTGAATGCAATCCTGCTTCTAATAATCTTCTACGTATCGTTCTTTCACTTACACTTACTCGACGTACCATTTGCAAGTCATTTTTTAGATACACAGCAGTAGCTCTTCGATCTCTTAAAGAACTCATAATGACAAAGTGATCATCAGCTTGAGTGGTCATTCTCCTTCTGCCAGAGCCTTGCCGCCTAATAAAGTTTCCCGTCTGTAGATACCTATTCCAAACATCACAAACTGTAGACCGCGCAATTCCCAGAGTACGGGAGACATAACTCTTATTGCGGCCATCCTCTATTAAGGCAACAATTCTACCTACGTCTGCTGTAGTTACCATGATGACAACACACTAAATTAACTGTACTGTCAAATATTCTGTCACAATAACCGCGTATTTAGCCAACGTCGATGTTTTTTAATTAAAAATTATAAAATTAACAGCGTTTCATTTAAAATTTTGCTGCTCGCAGAAGAAATGAGATAATGGGATGAATCAAAAAACAAAATGTTTACAATACGTCTAAGATGGCAGCAAACAGTTTGTAAACAAAATTATTCGCCTCAATTTTTCCACAGGGTGTTTTGAGTTTACGACAAAAAACAACACTTTGATTTACCCCTGTATAATATTGCCTGGACGAAAAATATGACTTATTACAATAATTAAAAAAACACACAATGAACTGATCTACAGACTGGTAAAAAATTTATGAAAATCAGATCAAAAATAAAAAAGTTATAAAACATCAAAATTGGGCAAAATTTTAGGGTGACGGAATTTTGTGCCGGGGAGTGTAGTTATTTTGCACACATCTACCGCTGATACTAATTAACCAATCTTACAGTTTTTTAACGTCATAAAACCTAACTATTTTTTCATACGGGCATTCAATATTTCTATAAATCCGTATCTGTGCTTATTGACATGATTTGGGACTTGCAGCAAACAGTAATAATTTTAATTATTACCTAAATCGTTTGATAAGCCAGCTAGAATGCTCGGCATCGTCCTTTATATCTATCAGTTTAGTCACTAAGCAGTCAATTCGATAAATGCGTCGTTTTCCAGGAATAATAATTCTGCGGCTTTGTCGTGTTAGCGCCGGGTTTCCTGTGATGTCGCTGGAAGAGACTTTTTTCCGTCCCTTTTAATGCTCAGTCCAGGGTATATTTGTTTTCATAAATTACAGTTTTTCTCAAAGTATCCACGGAAAATGTACGTCGTTTTTTATAGTTCAAAGATAGGCTACGGGAAAGTTGCTAACCGTCTCTAGAAATGTAATTGTGGCTATAATTATCTGAAAAAAATATCTCACAGCAGTCTATAAATATAATATGTCGGACGCCTACGACAAAGTCTGTTGTAACCGCAAAGCTGTTAGTGTTGACGCCGAGGAACTATTGGCGTGGACAACTTATTGCCGGTGGAGCCGACATATATTTTCGATATCTACCTCGCAATGAAGTCTTAGATGTAAATATATTCAAGGAACTGTACGAAAGAATAAAAAGTAATTTTTTAAATTTATTACGAAAATAAATTCATAGTTATTTCGTGTAATATGTCGTATAATTATGTTTTTCTTCAAACGTCAATTATATAACTCATTTCTTAACATTAAGTTTTAAATTTTTGACGGCTGTGCGTTGGCCTTACATACTTTAATTATCAAGCAAAAATACATCATAATTTAAATTTGATTGAACGAATAGTTTTTATATATTTTTGGTGGTTAATTTCGAAAATTTTATATTAACGTTTGAAAAATATAGAATTTTTATTCGGAATAAAAGCCACTTGATGTAATTGGTCTGCAATTGCCGGTCTCACTTCACTCTTCTGGCAAATGTATAGAATCTTCATCACTTTTATTCCTAATGTTTTATGGAAATGTGTATTCGCAACGCATTTTTCTGGAATAATTCTATTTTCGATTTTATCGTAAGAAGAACTTAGAAAAAAATATCTGTCGAGAAGGAAATAGATTTGTACGGCCAATAATATCATAATAATAAGATATTTCCTCCGATTCCATGCAGCATGCATTTTGGAGGGGTAAAAGTATTTTTTGGCGACAATTAAATTCGGGATTATATATTTTTGTTTTCTCTGATGTTAAACTGTTTGCCCTTCTATCAATAAAAATTTAAAACTAGCCGTTTTAAAGCACCCCACACAAAAAGTCTAACGGCCATAAATCTAATCTATTGACTTATATTTATTAATGTTTTCCTATCCTCAGTGTAAATGTGATTTTAAATGATGTTAGAATGAACATTACAAGTTTTTAGATACACTTGCGTTACAAAAGAAGTGAAATAGTAAAATTTAGTTACATACTTTAGAAACGTTGCCATATACACATATCTACTGTCGCAAAGAACCCTAATAATGAGACACTGGACCGCATTTTTGTCTGAATATACGATATACATGAATTGTTACGAAAGTCATATTGCAATTTTGTCAAAGCCCCTATTATTTGGCAATATAGGAAACAATTGGACTGATGAGATTTCCAGCTGACATGACGTCTAGAAATCATCTAAACCACGCGAATATTTAAAAGTCTGACGCGATTTAAAATGCAAAGAAACAAGTGAGCGTTTCCCACAGAATACCAGACTGCCAGCGTTTACGAGTCCTTCATTCATCGCCCCGATCATCATTGCGTTGCAAGATCTGCAGCCCAAACAAATTGCCTTCGTTTCTGCAAATTCTTTTCATATACTCCGTACCCGTCAAATCAAATAACGTTTAAAAGAGCGGTTCACGCTCCTTTATCATGAGGAACGCATCGTATAATTCGGTTCTTGTAGCTTTTATCTTCTCAAGGGGTGGGCTGTGTGAAAAGAGAAGAATTATTGGTCATAATGGACTAAGAGGGCATAATACATTTCGAATCAAATAGTAGATATAAACGTATGTTGTATGCTTTATAAACGTAACTACAAACATACTTCGTTTCCTAAAGTTTCATTAGAACTGTTCATACTGAAGTCTGTCAATTATTTTAAAATTAAAAAATCGATTTCCGCCATGAAGATACATGAAAATGTATCGTGGTTGCGTGTATTTTAATGATTTAGCACATATTATGTTTTATTAGCGAATCATAAGTGAAATGTGAGCTTATTTTAGCTACCATTCCCACAGGTTTTGTAACATCGCGGGAGTCCAACTGCAGTACCACCGCCTAATTTTGCCCGTTTTATAAAACTAATAACATTAACACTGCCTTAAAAATATCTTCTCCATTTGGTAGTGTCAACACTATTGGCACACTATTTTCTCTGCTTCACTTGTTCTTCAGCAGAACTAGATGGCAGTGGTCGCGGAAATCAACTGACTATAATTTGGTTTCTAATTAATCGACTCCTTCTCCATGCATTAGAGTTAAGTAGTACGTATTATAAAAAGACCGTAGTTTTGGGCCATCAAGCAACGGTCAGATGCTTCTTTGCATGCTGAGTACGGCAATCGCACTGTTATTAGTTACTGGCAAATGTGTATTCGGAACCCAATTTCCTGGAATGAATCTGTTTTCGATTTTATCGTAAAAAGAATTTAAAAAAATACCGGTCGAAAA
The DNA here is from genome assembly GCA_964058915.1 of Tetropium fuscum. NCBI lineage: Eukaryota > Metazoa > Arthropoda > Insecta > Coleoptera > Cerambycidae > Tetropium > Tetropium fuscum. The sequence goes on along the minus strand of CAXKVY010006383.1, from coordinate 61,456 downwards.
AGAAATGGTTTTGGACGGCCAATACTATTCTAATAACTAACTAGCATATAAAGTGGTGCGAAATTTCTACTTCGTCAGAATATCTACTATTCGCAGAACTATCCGTAATCGAAGTTATCAATATACTTCGTATTGAAACTATAATATGTTCTCTATGTATTTTTAAATGAGTAGACTTGTAGTTTGCTTTAGCTAAATATGTTTATCAAAACAGAATAATTCGTCGCTATCTCATACTGCTTTAGATATATTATATTAGTAAGTGTCCTTGTGTGTAGAATTTTCAGATTTATGCCTCTCTTAGTGAAGAAAATATCTACCTACATAAATACACCGTTTCCAGTGTGAAATATCTATAAAAATTCCTGTGAGCATATATTCAGCCTTCCTTCCGCAGGTCATAACTACCCCACTAGGTGGATGTGCCCAACATTCCGTATCAGGGCGGAATGCAAAGACCGCGTTTGAAGTGCTCGAAGCAGCCGCTTCAATTCCTAACACTTTACCGCCCGATCTTGTTAACCGCAACTTTCTTTCATACCTATCTGCGTACCTAAAGCAAACGTGAGATAAGTTACTATTACTTTAAGCGGTGAAATATGTAGTTTGTCGACGGCGGTGGCATGTTTGTTGCGTCTGCGGTTACTACATAATTTACGTCAAATAAAAAAAATGTAACTGTTACGAAAATTTTAAAGATTAATTCCTATATACAGCTCTATAACATCTTTGTTAGTAGAAGCACTGACAAACTTGCTCACTATCCAAACCTTTTTCATATATCAAATTGTAGATATACACTATAATGCTGACAATTAATAAGGTTCTAATAAGGAGCTTTCTAAGATCATCTAAATAATTGCGATCGAATGTTCCACAATGAAAACTTAATATTGTATCTTGTATGAAGTTAAAGATATTTTATTTATACTAATACTTTATGGGCCGTATTTCCAATTTAATAAAATTGAAAGCGAAACATTTTTAGGAGTTCTGCGACATCGCCTATATTTTATTCATATTCAATTTTATTTTCTAAGGGACTTCCGACAGCTACCAGAGAGGCACTTATATATACCCATTTTAATAGCTTACCTGAAAGGTACACGTATTATACAAAGTCGTTATTATATTATTACATTAGCAAAAGTAAGTAAACATTATTTATAGTTAGTATCGGTAACATAAAAAAATACGATCATTAACTTTAATGACTCTAAGTTGTCAATCACTGACACGTATAATAAGATGATGCTAACTTGATTATCGAAACCCGCGTGGAGTTTCTTGGTTACATTCACATCGCTCCACCGATTGTTTATCTGGTAATACCGGGGTATAATAAGGGTTTCCTTTATATTTCAATATACCATCCAGCATCCAGAAAACTACAATTGATTTGAATATGCTACAATAAATCTGATGATGTACTAAATCGTTTTTCATTAATTTGTGGAATATTCAGATTTTAATGTGAAATCTAAAATCAAAAATATACATGGCAAGACAATATTGTCCATATCACCAATGTTGGTGTGTACCTACCTGATCAACGGAATATGCTCGAAGTCAAATCAGTTCAAGGCCATACAATATTATCCAGTGACGTTTCGTTAAATATGGGTTTGACAAATTGTCAAAGTCTAGGATTTAGGTTAGGTTACACATTCCATTTTATATTTGTGTGTAAATTAATCCTGCTTTTAGCTCTGTGTTTTTGTTTTAATAGAAACTATACCATCGCCTTAATTGTTCATATCATGTATCTCTATTTTTATAATATTTGCTTACCTATATTATTTTTTATTACAAGGTAAACTAGAATTTGACATAATATGAAGAATACACGGGAGTAACGATCACAATTTATCATTTAGAGGAAAATGCAAATAAAACTTTAAGCATTCATGCGATATAAATTAAAAGATACGATAAAAATAAAAATTTGTAATTTTGGTAAAAATAATTTTGGAAAAATTTGACAATGCTTGTATTTTTGTTTTTAGAAAAAATGTAGGTACTACCATTTAAAAAAAAATAGATTCAATGCTTTTTCTAACTAAGGATGAATTTACAAAAGCCATACTATGCTTAAAGTAAAAACATACAATGGTATGGTGGTAGTCTGAGAATATCATAACCTCCCTAAATTAAATATCAATCGACGACATATCGTTCGATCCGTTCGATGTTTTCTGGCTATTGCTAATAGTTCTGCCTCACAGATTAGTTCTCACAGGAATATTTTTATCTTGAAGCCACTGGATGAGTGCCGCCATCGTCCAAGATGCTTTTGGCTGCTTTTCTATCAGCATAGTGTGTTATGACGCATTGTTCATAATAATAAGAGATGGTTCTTCCATGTTCAGTACAATATTTTCACTAACCCACTTCATGAATAACTGAATATGTCTCCGTTCATGTAGCGATGGTAATCTCGAAGAAGGAGAGTATATAAGTGAAGTGTTGTTCACGAAACCCCGTCGGTGACCAGCATGTAAAACTATGACATTTCCCTTCGTACCCCTCTGGCTTTCTCACACTTTTTATTTGCGCATCTACCCAAGATCGTTTCGGGGTAGATTTTGCAAAAATCCACGTCTCATTCACAAACAGAACTTGTCGCCTAATACTGGAGTTTTTATTTGCTCTGTATTTACGGATAAAGTCTGCTCTTCGTATGGCGATGATTTTTTTGTATTTATATCCTATAATGGTATAACAGGCGACTCAATGACATGACACTTGGGGATCATAAAAGGGGACCGTTGTTGTCTCTTTCTTGCGTGAAATAATTTAGTAATTTTACCGCGATATTTTTATAATATTCATTAAACCATTTGCCCAGCATTTTGAGGTTATATTTGCCTTTACAAAGGCAGTTTTATTAAGTTACACGAGGAATATAACTGTAGGTATCAACAAGTAGGTATCTACCCGGCCAAAGTTTTAGCAGAATATGTCACAACAATAAAATAGAAATGAGGATTCACATTTTAACAACAAAATAAGCAAACAGCAAGTAACTGAACGTCAGACGAAAATTGAAATTTCACGACACGTATGATGCAGACCAAATGTCATCTTTATCTAATCCGGTACTTCATATCAGTAACGTACGTCTTAGTTATATCGGCAATATAGAAGACACATGTTGTTGGTTTTAGTATTTAAATCTATGCAAATAAAACGCACCAAAACGTCAAAATTCACATGTCTTCACCAAAATTCGCATGTCTTTGCTACGTGCAGCAACTGACTTTTTTGTAAAACAAAATTCTTTTAACGTGGTAAGTTTCTATTGGTATTGAGACGCGACAAAAAAATAATCAATGATGTTTTTATTTGAGGTTTTGGCATTAAGCTTGTTTATGAGAAGGGAATCAATATCATCTTTAAGAGCTTACACCCACTGCAGGAATATATTTAGGTCTTTTCAATATGAGTAACAAAGCTCAGATATTTAGGATGGAGATAAACATTGCTTCTTAGCTATGCTCTTGACTTCAAACTTATTCTTGTCAGTGAAAATTTGTTGCGACATTCGATGGAGCTCCCATCGCGCGTTTCAGGAAAACCCCCTGAAATATGTGATCCTCTCCAGAAAGTCATGTAAATGCAACATAAATAGTAGGATAATAAATGTTTATGGGAGAATAAATAGCTGGGGTGTTGTAGTTCTCAGCACAGGGAGGGCATAGACATTCGTGTAGCGTCTAGTCGGCTTGGCATTTCAGCTCACGATGACAAAAAGGCAAAACGGGCTCGCGCTTGACACGTGAGTAGATCCGGCCGATGCGAAATGAAAAGTCCGTTCTGCATACGGAAAGGATGCACGCATTTCTGTCATGCTAAAGCGACGTCATTAACTTTCTTAGACCCCGGTTGAAAGCGCCCTGGGCTCCATAAATCAAGTGACACTCTATTACTCTAATACGAGTAAGGAGCATGGATAGTTGCAGGGAACACATCCAAAAAATAATATTTTATTGGTGTGAAAAATTTAAATTTAATTTACACAAAGAATTTACACAGAAGTCAGTCAGAAATGATACATAGGAAAATATTAGTATATCAATAGAAAATTACATTAACACTAAACATTGAACGATGTATATATAGATTGAATGATATATAGAAAGAATAGAATCCTATCCAGAAGATCCTTATTTTCTTCACGAAGAATAAAGCCCCAATTCCAACTCTAATCACTGCCCGCTGTAATATTCAAACGCATGCTTTGAATATTAGGCGTCATCGCATAGCGCATAGCATAGAAAATAGGCGTCATCGCATAGCAATAGGGAACATTCCAATTTTTTTATCATTGCAAATCTGGCTGTACAATTGTACGTCTATACATATTTCACTAACCACGATATATTTAACTTTCTCAACACAGGAATATATTTATGATTTTGGGAACTAAGAGAGTAAAACAAACTCTGTATCAACATTAACGAATAACTTTAACCAGAGAACCGGCTTTTTCACTGTTTTTTTATTGCTTTTTGTTAGTGTTTTATAAAAAGATTTCTATCCAAAAAAAAATCAAAATTTCGGAAATAAAGTGGACGTCACAGAGCCTACGACCTTGAACATGACACAACGGTGTATTAATATTATATTCCAAAGTTGTTTGCCTATTTTTCAACAGCTGACGTTGAAATTGACTTTATTGACACTTGACTTCTGCTGATAAGTAATCTAAATTTGTCTTCGGAAACATCCACCACGCTAAAATCAACTTTCGGTAGATTTTCTGCACTTCCTTTAGAAAATCCTGGCTCCCTGTTCTTACAATAATGTACAGAGACAAAGCAAAACACAATTAGTAAAAGAACAAACCAATGTACTATCATATCTTAGTCAATACTGCTGCATGCTAATTGCAGTAAAACTTAGTCCGTTTTCACTTGTACGTCTTTTCTATCGTGTGGGAGATATCTACGTATGAAGGAGAGTGCAAGGTCACAACTCTAGTTACTGTATGCGAACGCTAAGATATGATAGTTACAGTGGCATGGTATACAACATCGATAGGCATCAACCCTGTATGATTAAAATGAACGATAATTTTAAAATTTTAAAACTGTGAAGGAAAACCTTAGAAAAATATCTCGAATACTTAGCCCACCAATATAACAATACTTAGCCCACCAGCTAATCGTTACTACCGCAAGTTTTTTAAATGTTTTATATAGGGATTTACCGTGTAATTACAACGAAACTGTAAATTATGATAATACTCATCCGATCAAGAAAAATAAAAAACCGTTTCGAGATATTTTTCTAAGGTTTCCCTTCACAGTTTTAAAATTTTAAAATTATCGTTCATTTTAATCATACAGGGTTCTGCACACAGTTTATTTAAATATACAGATTTTTCGTGACACATGCTTATTAAATGTTTTCGCAGGCACCCTGTATAAGAAATGTCAATTCTAGCTACTGAGGCAGCTAGAGGCATGTAAGCTTACTTGAAAATAAGAAAAAAATCCATTACTTACTTTGTTTTTAAAAAGTAAGAGATACATTTCCAAAAAATTGTCCTAATTTCAATAAAAACGCCGTATATTCAAAAATAAGCGAGATATCAAAAATCGGCCAAATTTGTTTTTTCGAATTGGTCCATAGATTACCCCGGTATAAAAAATTTAACTCGATTTTGGTTTTCCTAAATTCTCGGTAAGAATGAAATTTTGATTTTTTTAGGGGTTTAGTTTACACCCCCGTATATTCCTTTTTTGAGCATAATGGAAAATTGATATTCAGACCAGTTTTTGTCGATGAAATTTCCAAAAACGTCCTGAAATCCGTATTTTGATATTCCATATCGTTCAGAAGATATATGTATCGAAACTTACCCTAAAAATTTGAATTATTCCAACCTATTGGCCAGCAGTGTATATCCTAGATATTCTTAAGAAATAAAAAAACGTCTATTTACCAGCATATATAGTTTGTTTTATCAATTGAGGCTTCTCGTGACGACGCAATCAATTTATGTTATGAACTGCGATATATCACAAAAAAAGTTGCTCCCTGTTTCAAGCGAACTTATGGTTGAAGTAGTAAATACATAGGGACGAGATGAAGTGCCCTATCTTGGAATTTATATCACTTATCATTTTTACAATAGCATGCATAAACTTTGAACCCTCTGTTCCTCTCACACACGCCGTGAATTATGGCTCTTTCAAATTGATTATCCCCTTTACGGGGAATGTAGAAAGTTTGATTTATCCAACGGTAAAGTAAAGCTCTTGATTCTTTTTTATACAGTGTTTATTTATTTAGATACGCCAGGTTTTATTTTTACAACAACAGTTTCCCTGTATCGCCTTATAACTCTTGAAATGGTACTTTGTTGAGCACCAATCACATTGGCCACGTACCTTTGACTTCGTCAACCAAGGAAATAGCTCTTATAGCCTCTTCATCAGTTAAGTGACGTATTAAACGTTGTTGACCATTCATTTGGTGAAGTAATTTACACAAAAAAATCAACAAAAGTATGGAAATCGACGTCAACAATAATTGCACAGAAACAAACTGACAGTTTGCAAAACTGATGACACTATTCTTGTTATTTTCTCTCTCTTATTTTTTGTGCAATGCCTGCTACTCACTTTTTTCAATATTAAGTTTATATTGAAGCAACAGAAATAGAATGCTGTGCTAAAAACTACGTATCTCCTTTAATAACAGAGATAATAAAGTTAACCAAAAAAAAGAATGTTACTGAAAGATGAGGCTTTAGTCAGCTATGAATTGTAATTTGCAGTTGTTGCAGATGAACTCCACAGGGCCTTACAATTTGTCGGAACAAAACGCAAGATCATTGTAACACCCGGTATTTTATAAAAAAAACCTTTTTTTAAAGAAATCAGTAGAAAATGATTATGGAAGAGTCAAAGATAAATATCATCAAACTTATGCAACATTTTCGGTGATGCGATAATTTTTGTGTGGTGTGTATTTCTAGAGAAATTAGTTTCGCTCCGACATCAAAGATTATAGCTATTTAATGTACAAAATATATAAATATAAGTTTACCTACGACAATACGACTAGTGCTTTGTCGGAGTTATAACCAGAAACTAGGCGATTTATAGAGATAATTATTCCATTAACTGGCATTATCTAGGGTTGGAAGGAAAAGCTCTTTTATTGACGGTAGATTTGTGATAAGCATACACGTTATGAATCTTTAAAACGTTTTAGAATAGACGGTAATCGAACAAATCATTAGTTACTTTTAAAAGCAGATCTAATTCCGATAAGTGGATTACTAGATTATTTCTGTTGTAAACTCCGATACTAGGAAAAAAGCTGAAGCTACTTTGAAATAGATTGAATTAGCCTACATACATGTATTTATAGAAAGCACATTATATACAAGGTATATCATACTTATTAGTAAAAATTATGGTAACATAAATATATGCAGTTATTTAAATAAATCTTTCTGCCTCTTTCGGCTGTGTGACGTGGAAATGAAAAAGGTTATACTTAACTGAATTAAAAAGTAATATAGGGAATAGAGATATTGCATAGTAAAAAAAATAGGGGAAAGCTGAACTTTTGTATGAACCTTCCTTTTGTGGTTCTCAGCAATATCCCAAATATCCCAAGAGATATATGTGCCGCACAGTGGGCAATTTATCAATTCTAGGTGGACAAAACTCTATGAATTCAGTAATAGAAAATCGGAAAAATAATTAAAAAATTGTAAGCTCATAGGCGGAGTATTTTGGTGGGATTTTTAATATAATGTTTGAAAAAAAAATGCAAAACTGTGATACAAGTTTAAACCTTACATCTTAATAAATGGAAAAATAGTAAAACAATTGTAAGATCACAGATGGACTCGGACGGAGTTAAAAAAATAATGCTTGTTAGAAAATTCTAAAACTACGACAGTACATTTAGTATTGTTTCTTAAACAAAAAATTAGTAAAACATTTGTAAGCTCCTGTAAATGGTCAATTTTCAAAACCTTCAAGTACAAAAGTAATGTCATGAAATTTATTTATTTTAAATTTATTTTTAAGAAAATGTTTTTATTTGAAGTTGAATAAAAAAATAATTTAAACTCTTCTACAATGTTTCCGAAAAACCTAGAAGTATGGATTTCAATTAATGTACAATCAACACAATAACCAGGTCAAAATAGCTCCCACAGCTCAAAAGGTCAAAATAGCTCACAAAAATTCGCATAGAGCTGAAAATTGGTACGATTATTGGGAACACCATTATAATTGAAATGTGAAAATTTCCCATTGATCCCACATCTGCAAGAAAAATGATTCAAAGTCAAATTTCTCAAATGTCGGTTTTTTGCATTTTTCAGCCAAACGGTGTTTTATCATAAGAATCGATTTGACAAAAATTAATTGTATATCATCCAATTGTATATTAAATTTTTTCTTAAATTTTTCCCCAAGAATCACCATTTCTGAGATATAGCGATTCAAAAACTTGAAAAAGTTGTGTTCTCGATAATATACACGAGTACTTCACCTATATAGATCACTGGATCCGTAATATAAGTAAAAATATTGTTCTATGTATCTTATACTTACAAATTATACGATTCTGAGAGTCACATCCTATTTTTATGAGATCACATACTATTTCTACACACAATAACTGGCTGCGATTTATCAGCCATTTTTAGGAGAGGTAAAACAACAGTTTTTAAATTGTTTGAAAAACAAGATTTAGTTACCTAACTTCGCTAAGTTTTTAAAGAGAGTAGCTCCACAAGCTGTAAAGGTATTCGCTTCCTTCTTTCTGTATATGAAGCTCCAAAAAAAATTGCCTGCTAGATAAGTTCCGATACTTGTAAAAGATACTCGTAAAAATACGAGTGTAATTAGCTTGTCTTCCCCCAACCTCTGTTTCTGCTCATTAACATCTTCTATTTCGGGAATATTATCAAGTTCAAGTGTGCCTTAGTGATCAACTGGATCCAGAAGACCGGAAGTTGGGAGTTAATTGACATTACATTGGAACTAATTCAGGCTTTACTCCCCTTCACCTGCACCGGAAAAACTCCTAAATACATTTTTTTGCGGGTGTAGTGCTAAGTGCAGCTGCAAAAAAGTAGGATCGTTCTGTTCATTGTCATGTACCAGTCAAGGCCAGTAGTACTGAAATGTTGAATCACCGTCGGAAGAGGATTCTTACAATATCAGAGAGGAGAAATCTGATGCACCGCTGTTAGAACAATTGACTTGCATCCAACAGGAAGAAGAAGAAGAATAAGAAGAAGAAGAGGAAGAAGAAGAAAGAGAAGAAGAAGAAACAGAAGACGAAGAAGAAGGAAGAGGAGAAGAAGAAGAACCACCACTAAATAATTATTATTAATAAGACGAATAGTTTTCCCCAATTTCTCATAATTCATACCGATTTCATCATTTCAAATAGTACCATTTTGTATGTAATACAATATTATTTATTTAAACAAAACCACAATAGATTGTGGAATGAGCCTACCGAGGAAAAAGAAGCGCCAAGTACACTACCTCACAGGTAGTGTACTTCCTCACAGGTAGTGTACTTGGTAAGGTAGATTAAGTACACCGTACTACATATGATATCTAATGCCTACCTACTTAAGATAATAATTAATTTCGTTCGACCGGCGACTCCGGCATTTATTAGCATACAGATTCAGGTCCAGGTCAATTTGTTGTAAGGGAGCTGGGAGCCCCCTTAAATATTTATTTTATTCTGTTTTTAGTATTTGTTGTTATAGCGGCAACCGAAATACATCACCTGTGAAAATTTCAACTGTCTAACTATAACGGTTCATGAGATACAGCCTGGTGACAGACGGACAGACGGACGGACAGCGGAGTCTTATTAATAGGGTCCCGTTTTACCCTTCGGGTACGGAACCCTAAAAACATTGCATTTTTTTCTAATAGAAGGGAAAACTTTTATAACGAAATAGGAAAAAAATATTTAAATCATAAAATGTAACTAACGCAACTAAAAAAAATATTTTTCTCTAGCTATTTGATTGCAAACTTCTGGAAACATAATATATGGAATAAACAAAAATCATGTAAGTGAAAACATGTATGTATATAATATTATGCCACGTAGATCTCAACGTGGGTCTAATACACCGCATCTGCTTTTAAATTACGAACGGTCACGAGTAAAGCGAGGATTTTCACACACTGAATATAAAATCACTTAAAAATAAGCTATTAGGTCAAATGATCCTCGAACTGTATCAATGCGGTAGTAAACATCGAGTTTAATTTTAGATGGTCCTTACGTTAGCAACGGAGGGTTAATCTATTGGAGCTACTAGTCTTGGAACTAAACATTTCCAACACTAATCTTTATTCTTAAAGCGTTTATATAACATATCTGCAGCCAAAAACAGCCCAGGTTATAAAACGTTTTAGTTTCTGTTTAATATTTTGTGAGACCTGCCGAAAACTGTAAAAACAACTAATGCGGCTATAAAGTAGTTTTATAACGTTTTAATACATTCTTATTGATAACCTTATATGATGTTACGCTCACTATACTTATTCTACAAAATACTTATTTTCTATCGACTTTTATATAATGATTTTGCTCTAAGAAGTTCGCTTATAAAATAAAGTGCTTGTAACTTGGATGCAATAAAGAAACTAAAAAACAGTCGCATTTGCAGTTAGAAGATGCTGCTGGGACACATTAAGAGAAGACTATGAGAGTCACTGAAGAAAACGAATCACTGCCAATAATTTACATAGATTGTCTATAAAAGTTAATTTAATCCTATAATGAATCGGTTCGCATTCAGTTATCCTAACGAATATTAGAATGGGGCTCATTATATAACGATCCTGTTGTAGCGTGCTATCTGGCTATAAAGGCACTTTATATGATTGATGGTTATCTGGCGACCTGTACAAATAGCTTTACATCTGCCGAATAACGTGAAACAAAGGGGATATTTTCGAGTGTGTGAGACATCATTTTAGAAAATGTAGTTTTCCGACATGCAAGTCCATTTATAAGACGAGAATGATGTCTTCTGTAACAGAAACTGTCACTGTTGGTAATTCAACAATATAAAAAAATCGATTTTACCTAAAGCGTCACTCAAAATGATAATTTTTAATATATTCTCAAAATAATTGTGCTATTTTTTTCTATAATGAATCAAAAATCTCTCGAATTACATGTAATTCACATGTAATTAACATGTAATATAACGTATATATCGACACTTATTTCAGCCAACTGATTCCAATATAGCCGTGAATAATTAATAGGAATTCTGCGAATTCGCACAGTATTGATTTGTCTACGTTTATAACAACAAATTTAATTGCAAATTTAATCAAACACAGTTCGTTAGGTCTGCCGGCAGACTGTTACACACTTTTGCTTGATTTTTTAAAGCGTCACGTGAAATTAACTTAATTTCTACTGAAAATACTGTAATTTATTAACTATGCAGGTTTCAAAGCAGTTTATTCAGTTAAGGACACTATTATGCCGGGTTTTGTGTTTGCATTTTGTATGATACTGCATTATGTATTATTTGTTTCGCATAGGAGAGGCGTTGAGATTTTTTAACAAAAGAACCAATAATCTCTAAGAAATGGGAATTATTGTTAAGATGGCGAAACGTCTGCGAAAATGCATCGACCACGGCAAAACCCAGAAGTTCTACCTCAGCCAATGGACAGCGGCCATGAAAGACTACAAACTACTGTCACATAGAGGAGACACACTACCGAATTCGACACCTGGGATCTCTACGGAAGAAGAAAGGTCAACCTCGCCTTTCTCAGCAGATGCCGTGATCAAGGCAGGATACCGAAATTTTTACATCAAACAGTTTACAGTTTTACATCAAATACAATTACCAGTAGCCAGGAGGATATACGAGAGAACTAGCAAAGCCTTGTTACCAAAGCAGATCCACTCTACAAGACGAAGTTTGGATAAAATCAGCAAACGCTCCGAAATATAAGATTGGATCCCGAACAAAAAGCGATCGATTTTAATACCTACCTTATAGTGTGCACAGTGAGACAGGTATATAGTATAGTAAAGGTATATAGTATACAGTATAAATACTATAAATACTGTTTACACTCTTATACTCTTTACAGTATGCCACCACATCTAATTGGCCATCAAGACCCCCGAGGAAAATATGGTGTTTTACATGTCTAAATAAAAAATTCACAACTACAATATTTTCTAATATCTAAGACGAATAATTCAACCACTACATTTTATGAAAACTCCTATAGCTCTTCTATGGCTTGTCAAGGATGTCAAGCATTTTATGAATATTATTTACAAGAGAAATAAATATTGAGGGCTGGCGTGTGTTGTTATGCAGGTACACCAAATTTCCCATAGAGGAGCGTCACAAGTAATGCGTTAAAATAACCAATTGCAGTGATCCGCGTCGAAACGCCGCTCAGATTTGATGCGACACCCTGTGTCTGGCATGCGTGCGCTTAATTGTTTTATTCACGATAAACCGGGATCAATCTCCAGACGTGGATTTTTGTACATGTCACGCTAACGCGTGATGCATATTGTTATAATCCGTTTGACATGTCACGTTTTCAGGTAATACTTTATTACTATTTCATTAAATCAACTTTGCATATTATTAAAAGCATTCCTTACATGCCTCTATACCTTTTTAAAACGTTCCATAATCGAATACGAAGTTTTATGCTTATGAATTAACAGAAACACGCAGGTGCTTCTGATTGGGAACGGTTGGATACAGTGTTGACATTCTCATGTACAGTAAATGAGTAAGTACATATATTGATAGTTTACTTACCAGCTCTACGCCTGTCTGCCATAATAAAACATTTTACAAGACATGTACAGGGTGGCCAACTAAGAATAGAAGGAAAATATTGGGAATTGGGAAAATTACTAATAAGTAAATCGGACAAGAGAAATCGGTGGAAATTCGAAAAATGGCCGCTAGAGAGCGCAATTCTCGAAGCCAATCAGAGAACAGAATTTTTTCCAAATATATGCGCGAATTAAGTGTGTGTCTGCACAGAAGAACTGCTAAAAATAACTATTCACATAGGAATAAACTTCATTTCGTACAGCAAGACGTATACAAATGTAATGTTATCGATGGTCAGCGCAGGTGGCCTCTTAAGTGAAATAAATGCAAGCATGCATTTGATGCGTCGGTATTTCTGTGCCTTCATTCTGACATGTAGGTAACATAACGATTAGTTTATGTTACAAAATGCAAACAAGGTTAAAATAAATATAACAGAATGGCATAACTCCTCTATCCTTAGAACAGCAACCATGAGGTGGACGTTTCTGCTGGCGAGGGTGTGGAACCACTAGGCTTCTGGAGCTTCTAGAGCAGATCATATATCTGCTTTTTATACCATGTGAAAATAATTAATGTAAGGCATAGAATTAATGTGGAAATAGACAGGATTGTCCATACTGAAATTGTAGATTGGTCATCGACTTGATACAAGAAGATAGCATGATTGTATATTTGATTGTATATAGTTATTAGTGTACTTTGGTAGATTTCCAGTACGTCATCTACTATGCAGGTTTTGTTGGTTTTTGTCAGAACATCTGGGGTGAAGATCAGGAGATGATCTCGGCTGATTTGTTCAATTAATGGCTCTTGGAAATAAACAGATAAGTTTACAATAGCATTTGTATCCTTTCCTTGTGGGATATTTGATATGCAAGACTCTTTGTTAGGTGATAACTCGTTCGAGCATATAGAGATGTTTTCGATCTTGGGGCAGGCTTCATTCCTTATCATGTGTGTAGATGTACCAAGTATTAGGATTGGTTTAGGGGGTACAAGGGTAGGATTTTTTATGGGAATTGCGTATATGTGAAAGCTTGAAAATATTTTTTTCATTTTTCAGTTTCATTATGATATGTACATAAATTGAAAATATAATTTTGTCATTTAGAAAATTGACTTCTATGCCTAATAATTGAAAATAAGATTGTTGATTGATAAATTGTATTATTTGATTCTTCTTATAAAGTTGAGAAAGTGTATCCTTAATTCCTTGTAAATCATCATTATTCAAAAGGCATTGATGAACTACGTTTAAGTGAGCAAATCCAATAGCAACATTTACATTAGCTATAAATTCTACCAGGATTTGACAATTGTTTATAATTTCTTGTAAACCAAATAAAATATTACTATCTTTGACTATTGAAGATAATAAATTTTGTATAGTAGTTATTATTTTACTACTATTTGATTATTTTGTATTATATCAAAGGTATTATTTAACTTTTCATATAAGGTATTTATAAGAGATGTCTTTAACTTTAATTGATCTTTGTTGCTTGATTTTTATTTAATATTTTTAAGTTATCTTGAATGTTTTGGGTAGGTACCCCTACCCAAAATCTCTGCAAATTTTCATATTCGATGTATTCATTAATAAGTTCAAGATTATCATTTTGATAAAATCCTTGGCTATGATTTTCATAGGGATTGGCAAAATTTTGTTCTGTCACTGTCTTCTTCTCAAGTATCTGAGGGATACTGATTATATTGATCTGGGAGATATTGGTTAAAATCCGTGTCTGAATGAAATACTTCTTCAGCGAGGAAAGTTGCGCGAGATTGACTTTGAAAGAAATTTGGTATTCGTCGAGGCAAATTTGTATTCTGATTTTTGTTAAAATATGTTTTGAAATTATTATATTATTAAAAATTATTATATGTTTGCTTAGGTTTCCATACATTTCGGGATTTATTATCTGGTTTTCCGAATACTTGACCATTTGTAGGGCATCTATGCTGATAATTTGGTTTTTGTTGTACCTTGTGGGAACGGTTGTTTATATTGGTTATATTGATTATATTGAGGCTTTGCACTAGATGTAAAGTTTTGTTTAGCGTGTTGTTGGAAATGATTATTTTGTTGAAAATTATTTGTTTGAAAATTATTTAAATTTTTTTATAGAAAAACTCATAATTTTACACGCCTGAATGTTCAACTATAGTCTATTCATCACCAAGTTTCCAGTTTTTGGATCTGACGTGGAATAAATGGACAATCCTCGATAGTTTCCACAGCCTGATAAATTTTCAAATCATCTGAAAATAACAAGAAGTTGCTATCTAGGGCACTGGTAAGGTCATTGATAACAATCAGAAATAACAAAGATCCAAGATTAGGTCCTTGTGGGACTCCAGATGTAGTGCATACATATTTTAAGTTAAAACCATTATATTATATAAATTGAGATCTTTTTCTAAGATACGACCTGAATACTATTATAAGAGTATCACTATATCCAGTGGTTTTTAATTTGTTGACAATAATTCCGTGGTCTATCCGATCAAAAGCCTTGTGAAAAATTACGTCCACCTGATCTTTATTATTAACATTACGGTTAAAACTTAAATAATTGGACAGTCAGAGGTACGATGGACCCCCGTATAAAGTTCTTGGTAGGCAGCGACAAATAAAATAAACTCATTATATCTGAAAAGTCCTGACTTATCAACCATACATCAGGATTCTTGGCAAGTTGACTACTGACCTTGCCGATGTCTGTGGTCATTTATTAAAGCGTAACCGGCGTTGCGTGTAAGCATTGGTCAGAAAGGACAACACGTGGCGGCATCACACGCAATTGTTTCACCGTCTTATTGATATCTCAATCTAAAAGTCTGTTGTTTTGATTCCACGAGGAATGCCTGCATAACTCGCTGGTAATGAATTATTCACGTGATACGCCTTGAAAAGGCGCTCTTTGCCATTGCTCTCTGGGTCTCACTTTCCGGTTCCTTCAGATTTAATTTAGCGGCGCCGTTTCCAGAGACTAAATTAAAGCTGATTTTATGGATCATGTCTTACTGGAGGTGTTGAAACATCGCGAAGGTTGTAGGCACTATATTTTTAAATTAGATTTATTCTCTATATAAACTTGTGCAGCCGCATCAAAATTTGAATTTAAATGCCATTCGTTTGTATAAAAAAAAATATCTCGCAGGATTACTTTTATTGTATTGGCGAATGGCGAAAACTTCACCTTCCTCTAAGTGGTTAAAATTTTTCGTGTATTGTATCATTATCAAAACAGTTTGTTATTGCGCGAGAAACATTCTCGACATCTCCTTTTGAAAATAAGTTGCGCAAGTTTTCTCCTAGCGACTATTTCAATTGAGCATAATAAATGCATCATTTTCAGAATATAATCATGATCATCCTTAACTTCTAGCAGCCGTCACCACAAACCGATAAAAAATTTGTTTCTGGTATTTTCAATACGCCTAAGATACTTGCGTAGGATGCAAGTTCTGTGAATTTTATGTATCTCTTTAAATTTTCTGTTCTTATATTAACCCTTGTGTGAATATCAAAATATAAAATTCGCTACCTCGTGCCATTAACAAATTATCATTTTTGATTATTAGTGATATGACGAACAGCGAATTGCACTTAAACTAATTATAATTATATAACTGTCCATTAAAACAGTTGGACACGTATTATCCCATATATATATTTTAGACACCTATGTGGTTTAGAGATACGTTTATTTACATAACACATTTGTATATGAATAATTTTGAGTGGGAATATTTTAATAAACAATGAATTGATGGAATTTTGAGGGTGATAAATATTCAAGGCAATATAAAATATGTGCGGTAGATAATTTCGATTACTGATGCTGTCACTAAGCGATGCGAGGCTCGCTTCTGCTCTTTCATCCCTTGATATTATAATATTTCAAATGGGAGGGAGGGGGCGAGTGATACCTCATTTGAAAGCACCTTCTATTACATATTCGGTCGTATATATGTTTTTACAGATCGCCGTTCCGGAAAAACATCGACACATATGTAAAATAGTAAATTATTAAGAAGAAATAAAGAACTATTGTTTTTTTTGTTTTCTGATCTGTAGCGAGCCTAATCAATAAATGTATATTAAACCAAGATGTACCTTAGACATGTTTAAACAACACAACACAACAACACAAAGCATTTGAGTTTTTGCTTTTATAATTATTTTATTACAAAACATAAACAAAACACCACATCCTCAACGTAAATCAACTTTATAAACTTAAGTAGAATAAAAAAATCTCAGTCTTATAATAGACAAGTAATACTATGTTACATTCCATCCCATCCAATACATCCCAAAACAGAATCATAAAAAGAACAATAAAAGGAAGGAATTACTTTGGATCAATTTCTTCAAATATTTTTTTTTTGTTTTCTGATAACTGCAATTTTTTCCAATATGCTTGCTTAATTTTTGCTGTTTTGGGGTTTTGGGAGTCCCATCTTCTTTTCTTTGGCTTAAAATCAAAGCAGATCCAATCGTTTTGCTTGTAACTGGTTTCATAGCGGCATTCATGTCTTTTTTTAAACTGCATCATTCTTACATCGTTTATTTTAAATTCATTGCCATCCACATCCTTGGAAAAGCTCAAGCCCATGTCTTCAAACAACAATTTTAAATCAAATAAAATTTTGAACCCCATTTCTTTCAGTTCAATCGGGTTTCCTTTTTTTATTTTCTAATAACAGAATTTCTAATAACAGAAATGTACTGATCGGGTACATAAATGGGTCCCGATTTCTTCGAGTTCGTGATACATTTTTCAAATTACGCTGTGGATTGTGTCGCCTTCGTTTTGCGTATGTCCTCGAATAAGGTATTTGTGGGTTATCGAGTTTATTTAAAAAAATTTCCACAGCATTTGTACGCTGTGGAACCTAAAACGGAATTGCTAAGAAAAACAGAATATGGTTTTTGTATACCTACCTACCTATTTTTCTGATGGCCCTCTAGGCCATGCAACAGGTAGTTCAATAAGGAAATAATTAGTGGAAAGCTGGAAATTGCTTTAATCGCTTTATTTGGAACCAGATATTACTCTCCCAAGTTTTTCCCTTCGAGCGAAGTCGAGGCAACAAAATTTCTACTTCTTAAAGTGGTGTCCCCAGGAGGACTAATCCACTGTTCAAATGTTCAAATGTCAAAGTTAGTCGATTTTCAACCGTTTTGATGAAGGCTGGCAGTCTTGATCGTCTGCCTCAATTTCTCCGTCCTCGCTTTCATCGTCTGCATCGGTACATTTGTCCGACATCACAGAGCGCTCAAGATTAACATCGATGTCTCCGTTACTATCATCCATATCATCTTCCTCGGCAGCATTTGTACATGACCGTCCTATATAATTCATGAAGATTCTGGAGCATCGGAGGCCCGTTTTCCTGCAACCACACGTTGCGTTGCACCCTTTCGAACATTTGCAGGACACTGTGTTTAGAAGCGTTTGTGATGCCGGATTCCTCGTCGTAGGTATGGAAGCCAAACCACATTGAGAATTTTTCCAGCCATAACCCAGTGGATTTGTATCATTTCTATACCATGTTTGGACTTGATGGTATGTTCTTAAAGAGAGCTCGAGTGCCGCTGATTCGGTGGGAGGTAGGCTTGCGAGATTAAATCGACGTTTGCTTAGAGATTTTGCAAATAGGTGGAACCGCAACTTATTCAGGGTATTGCCCGTGGTTGTGTTGTCATAAAGCCTAGCCACAACCAAGTGGTCCGCTTTGTCAATTATATCGGAGCCACCGAAAACCCTAACAGCCGTTTGCAGTTCCTCATTACTCTTCAGCGATGTTACGAATTTCATTTTGCCCTGCCTGTAAAACGAAGACGTTGTATCGCACCCACTAAACGCATGCGATTCCTTGGTACTCATTATTGTAAATCGTTCGTGATAATATTATCTTTAGATATTTGTATATATATATATATATATATATATATATATATATATATATATATATATATATATATATATATATATATATATATATATATATATATATATATATATATATGTATATTTTTTTTTTAATATTTTATATAACATATATTATGCTTGACATGTGCATAATATTGATGATGACGATATTCTCTATTTACATTGTAAGTCTTGTAAAATAAATGATTATTATTATTATTACTAATTTTAAAAAACAGGGTAAATGATACTTGACACTGTTATACTGGTCAATAAATGGCATGTATAAGTTATTAATACGAGTAATATTTTATAGTAACGCATTTACCGCCGACAGGTAGATCGCCACATCTGCATATATACAAAATGCAGTAATAAATGTAAAATGTATTCAAGTCGGGAACATTGAGACGGCACTTCCTCGACGTTTGTTCAAATTCTGAGTGTGCTCAAGCTAATCCGGGATTCACAAATAATGTATCTAGATTTAAGCAGAAATTACCATATCAAAATGCATCTCTAAGAGACCCTTAGACCGCCGGCAATCACATATCCGGAGCTGTGTCCTGGAAAACCAGCCAGAGGGTTGTCGCAATCGGTCTCTGTGTGACGGAAATCTCCTCGATTGAGGTGTCTTGCAGCGGAATTCAAATTATTCAGGAAGCGTTCATTTTTGCTTCTTCTTATATTACGATATCAAGTGGATATTCGTTTGTTTTATTGCAAACATTTTCATACAAATATGTACAGCAATTCAGAAATTTAACGCTAAATTTCAGTATATATTTCATGAATGGGTGTCATAAAGTTTTATCCGAGATGAATGCCGTGATTAAATATTAATGCCTTTCTATCGATAAAACTTAAAATTGCCATAAATTGATAAACGCCATAAAATTGCGTGTATATTCCTTGCCCTTATCCACCACTAAACTAATAGTTTTATTAATATTTATACGGCTTGCCCAATCTGGAATTTCATGGGAATAAATAAACGACGAGGCGATGAATTAAATTAACAGCTACTTGCTTATATAAACCGAGCCCAGACTAGTATAATATAATGCGCGATGCACTTACTCCGAACGGAATGAACTCTGCCGTCGACAAACAGTTTGCCAATAAATCAGATATTAATGAGGGCAGTCATAACAAACAATGGGACTGTATAGTGTAGTTAAATTTACAGTAAACTCTTAGCATTGAAATTGGAACTGCCGTTTGAAAATCAATTGCCAAAGCGTTCCTTTCAGCGAGTGACACTAATTTCTAGCAGTTCGCAATCCAAATTAACAATCAGTCTTTTAGAGTTTTTGCTTTGTGCTGTTCCCAAAATGCTGGGCATTCTCTCATATTACAGATCAAAACAATCCATCTGACTTGTTTCAACTGCAAAGGGATATTTTTTGACAAAGGGAGGTTGCGACGAGTGATCGTTGTTACAATGCAATTACTGTTTTTCTTGTTTAAAAATATCCAGCCATTCTTAAGCTGAATAGAGAAGGAACATAATACATTTAATTAAAGTATAAACACACAGGAATCTGTGTTTTTTAAAGATTGGTATCGAGTGTTGTCGACGTCGTTTCCTGTATCTGTACTATTTCGTTACTATATTGTTAATAAAAGCACCTGTAAGTAGGTCAATGATATAATAATTATTACACGAATATACACAAACATATATTTCATGACGGGCGGATTATTTTCTCGGTGATTTTGTGTAGCTATACGCAATACATGGTTAATATTTTACAATAACACGCAAAACGCTGTAACAAAATCAACATAAAATGTATTAAATTTGCATATAATATTTACACGGTGATTTTTTATGGCAGCTGAAATTTTCACGTGCAACATTCGGAAGCAACGATTAAATTAACAATACATCAGGACTTATATTTCGCAATCACATGCAATGACGGTCGTCGGTCGTTTAATTTATACATTTCTCATTTATTTAATTTATTTCTTATACTATGAAAAATCATTCTCTTTTTGTTTGGGAACATGCCCGCGAGAATTTTAATTTGTCGTAGCTTTGTTGCCTGCCTCGAGTTGAATCTGAATCTCATCCCTACAAGAAGAAAGGCAAAGCATACTTTTTACCCCATCTTATTCTATTTGCAAGCTTTTGTAGGTCCTCAAGAACGATTTTGAGGTTATAATTACGGCGAATTATTTCTTCTCGGTAGAAAAAATATACTGAAAGAAACTCAACCGCTAGACAACTGCATTGGCAACTTATTTACGTTATGATGTACTTAGATAATTGTAGACATTGTAGGAAATTGCCTACTAATAATTATAGGTATTTTAAGGGGTAATCGTGGCTGTTTGATTTTCAAAGTAAAAGCATGAGGCTTGCAGATCTCGTATACACATATACCGTATTAATGATCTAAATAGATTGCAAACTTGTGTCCGAATAAGTAAGGTCTCAAGAAATGCACTACCCATACTACTGCAAGAGATTCTTTCTCGATTGCGTGGTAATTATTCAGCATAGTTAAGGGTTCTTGTATTATGGTTATTTTCACGGAATGGTTTTGTGAGGAAACAATTGCGTTAGCGTAAATATGAGGTACTTTTTAGGTCAAATTTATATTATGACATTATTCATGGATGTGTAGGAAGCGTTCTTTAAACCAAACGGCATACAAATATATTCAAAACGGCCATTTTCGACATTGAATACGGTTCTTTGGTTGGTTATTTCGATCTGATGGAACCCGGAGGCTAGTCCTATTGCTGAAAAGTATGTATAATGTCCTAGTTTATGTAAAATATAAGAAATATTTAAAGGCATTTGTCCGTTTAATATCTTTTCGTCTACTTTTGGTAGTCGACGGCTATCGGTCACTTCTGTAAATGCATCGCGTAACGATCCAAACTGGTGAGTATCACAGGCTTGATCGGGGCGGATGATATTTTCTTCACGCAATTTGTTGTGTTATTTCCATTTTATAAATGAGAAGGCGATCTTGTAGCGAGGTTGCCATAGCGTCTATCAGTTTGCAACCATTTTAAGTAGTAAATAAAGTGGCTTTATAATTATAAAGTCTATGAGAAGAATGTTAATTTGTAAAATAAATTCCATTCACGATTATTTTCCAAACAGCGTTTTTGATTGACAATATAAATTATGCCAAGCCAGAATAAATGATTTTTGCTACTGGAAATTATTTCATAGTCGACATATTTTTCAACATAAACATCCCTGTAAGTTTACGAGACATATTGATATTAATGGTGCAGTTAGAAACAGCGTGGTTTGTGTTTATTATATTCTCTCTGCTCTCGTCAGATAAGCTGACATCACTACAGATGCAATAAATTGCTCTAAAAACTATGGTATAGACCCATCGGAATAAAACGGTTGGTTTTATGTATAAGATAAGTCAGTTGGAAACATCATGAACATTATGTATATGAGGTAAATATGGAGACAAAATCTGAACAAAACTTATTTATAATGCATTTATCTGCTTGTTATCACAAAACTAAATTAGTTTCTCAAGCCATGACATTTAGTAATATTGTCTTCATATATTTTTTATACTTCTTTGGATTATACTTTTGAACATGATTTTGATACTTTTGATACATTGCGGAAACTGGAGAGCAAATTACTTTTATTGCCTCCCTAATATTTTATGAATTCGGGTAGATGCGACTACAAATTTTACCGTGACTAAAAAAAAATCCCAGCGTGGTTCTGAAAATCCATAGAGATGAAAACATTGTAATCCATTGACGCCACATGGCTATGATACAGCTACGCCATTTTTTAATTAAAATGCTGCACGTTAATGTTTGACTTGGCCCGTGATAATAAACTTTTTTATAATAAAACTACAGCGTGGGAAGTTTGAGAATTTCAAATTTTTAATTAAGTGAACAGGTTTTTCACTATCTGCGCTGACTTTAAATATTACTAAATGCTGAAAACAAGCGAGCAGCCCCGAATTGATCATGAGTCTACATTAATTAACAAAACTCTTATATTGCTTTATACTGTCATAGATATCGCCTCGGAACAAGGATAACTTAGTATATAGCTACAAAATAAAACTGGACAGGGTGTCTCTTAAAATTGACTCCCCCTTATCCTCTGTTGATTTTATACATTCAAAATAGTTATGGACACGTTTTTTTATTATTTTATAATTTTATATTATTCTGGAAATGGATATTAAAAATCTAAAATATACACTAAGGTTCACTGTAGAGCATGAGTCCTTTATGGTCCTCTAGGGGAGGATCAATTAGGCCTCTATATTTTACACTATGTTTCTCTTGAAAGGTTGAAATTATTTTGACTGGTAAATGAATCTAAGATATTTTTTAAGAAGGATTGAAATTTAACAATCTTCTCAATTATAGAATATAAATTGTGAACTTTGAAATGAGAATAATTTTAACGCAGAAGCTACGTATATATATGTAGCTTCTGAATGATTTTATTAATATAGAAATAGGAAGTAATTTGTTTAAACGACAAATAAATGCAAAGCACAAAGAAGAAAGTTATGAATTTTGGAAATTATATTGCAAAGCGGAAGTATGTTTGTCTACACATATGCAAATTATAATGCAAGATAATATCCTACGCCAAACCTAAGCGTAACTTAAACTAATTACATGAGCATGAACCTCTCGAACAATGTATCCTTAAAATTAAAATTGTTTGAAAATGGTTATTACCTTAAGACGCTTTTTAAAAGCCTTTTTATTTACGAAGCACAACACAATATTTTTTAATCTCACTTCACTTGTTTATTTACTTTTGGGCTGGAGTCTGCTACTGCCGCTCTCTCTTGAATGATGTTGCACTTTCACAATGCTGCTAACTTCTTCAGCACACCTGCTGCCATCTATCGGTATTACACCGCACTCTGGAAATCCGCACTCCTCACTATATCGCTAAAAGGAGCCTCCGACCCCGTTTTGTGGTAAAGTGGGGTCAGCAATAATTCTTGAAATAGAAGTAATAAAGTTATTCCTTAATTTAGTGTATTATTTTAATGGGTTTTGTGTTAAAATTGATTACTTATTAGTATTCTATTAAAACATAACAACTTGTTGAATGAAAGCGCCTTTATAGTAACGATTTTAGCTTGCTGTAAGAAAAGTTATACTGCCCCGATCTCCCATTGCGGCAATTGTGGGTATCCTTTATTATGGGGAAAATTTATGTCATATATTTCGATGTTACAAACAGTACTAGAATAAAAAATTTCTTACTTATCATATGTAGAAAAATAGGAGTTGTTTATATTATAACTAAGTATATCTGTAAATAATTATGTTGTATAATAGATGAAATATATTTGAGTTGTAATTATGTTATAAATCACTTAGCGTAGAGATTTCTCGTTAAAGTATTGTGCAAGACAATTTGGTAGGTATCATCAGAAATTATTACGAATGCAAAATTATATATGTATGTAACAAGATATATCAGATATAGGAGGGAAAATGATAGTATATACTAAATAGGAAGTAGGATGTACTAAAGTAGTATAGTACTAAATAGGTGTAAATTGTAGGTATAGTAGGTATAGTGTATAGTAGACCTAGTGAAGGTGTAAAGATGCTAAACATAAATAAACTCGATAACTAAAGTGAGAAGGTGTGCATTGCATAGACAATAGTAAAGAAAATAGGACATGGCATAGACTGTATTCTAAAAATGAATCAAGAGCAGGAAAACAAAAAGGGTGGAAACCAAGGAAGAAAAATAATAATGGAGAGGAAATAGAAAGGCTAGCGGAGGAAATAGAAAGGCTAGCGGAGGAAATCAGAAACGGAGATTGAAGATATAAATTTGTAAGCAGTTTGCAGAGATAAATTAGGGGAGAATAGTATTAAATGAGTTAGTGAGTTGCATGGAAGCCATATGGATTGGGCATACTGAAATTTAATCAAAATTAGACGAACAAAATCAAAGTGTGAAAATAAAGGCGTTAAGAAGAAACATTAGACAAAGTTAAGGTACCTTATGACATCATTCGAATATAAGTCATGACTATAAAATGAGATACAAAACTTTTGAGCATTTTTCTAAATTTATTAGTAATTATTAACCTTAATTTATTTAGTAATTACTAACTAGAATAAAAGAACAATTTAAATAGAGCTCATAGATACAAGACTCGTAGATACGGACTCCTTACTATATATTAGGCCTTTGTTGGTTATGTATCATTATTTATTTCTAACATGTTTTCAGTTTGTAGGTTAATCCTGGCACCTACTCGAACATTTTTCGAAATCAATCAAGATTTGCCAGCACGTCTGTTTAGGCACGAGGAAGATATATGACCGGAAATTAAATATATACACCATCAATTTTTGTCCAAATTGGCGAAACCGCGGCGTACACTCGTTAAAGTGAAAGCAGGTAAAGTCTGAGGCTGACAGGTTACTCCTTTGTGGCCGCTACGGCTGACACTTTATAACGTATACTATCGAAATAAATGAAATGCAGGTTAAGAGTGGCAATTTGTCAGCGGAAATCTGAACGGTTTTAATATATTTTGCGTGGTGCGGCGTGGTGTGCCCAACGGAACTAGATAGAAGTAGAATGCATGTTGGTTAAATAACCGGCTAAAATAATTATTACAACAGGTGAAGACGTCATTCGAATGCAACATATATTAGAAATTAAAGAAATTAAACAGAAATGTACATACATATAAAGACATATTTATTTTTTATTGCCCTTGAGGTTACAGATTTGATTTTCGGGTCAAAGATATTGTGCATTAAAACCAGTATTTATCATAAAAAGTATTAAAAAATCAGTTCCTTTTTTCCGGATGGAGCATTAAATTCCTTTTTTTCCATGACATATCACAATTGGCATTTTGTATAAAAAAAAATTGTAGAACCAAAAAGCGGTTGGAATGTAGAATGTCTGAGAATATTGTGTGATGAAATCCGCATTGAGAAGCGAAACGAGGTCGCATACAAGAGCGGCCGGTTGCTCTAATAGTGGACCCTGGTTTCGGTGTGGCATTGTTAAAAAGAAGCCTGATGGATGCCACTAGATAAATGTCTTCAAGGAAAGTGGATAGCAAGGACTACAAGACAAAAAGCAATAGAAGATCAAACATACATTTAGTGAAAAGACCCAAAGAACAATACAGGTAACACTTACAAAAGATTTAGTAAAAAGACTCTTATAAAATAAAGATAACACTTACCAAGGGCGTACCCAGTGAGGGGCAGACCCTAAAACATGGAAATCATACACCTAAAGTAAATATAGTTATTATAAAGAAAATAAAAATAAACCACTACTGTTCTACAAATTTACAGACTTCGATCCAAAAATCCAAGAAGACTGTTATTGACTGTTATTGAAATCCAAGAAGACTGTTATTGAAATAAAAATTTTGCTACTTATAGCTATAGAATGTGTATATTAATAACAACTAAAAAGAAAAACAAGTGTGCTTTTTTTATTCGGCTGCCCAGGGGCGGCGAGTATACGCATGCAAGGGGTCGGCTGCACCCAATGAAGAAGTTTATGGGGTACATTGCACCCCTTAAGCTCCTTGTTTGTTTTTTAAAATTTTATTATTCCGTTGATTTTTGAGGAATAATAAAATAATAATATAAAATAAATAATAATAATTTAAAAATAAATAATAAAAATAAAATAGTAATAATAATAATTTATTTATTTATGTCCTCTCTCCGAGTATCGTGGTCATTATTTCGAAAATTATCCTTGTGAAAGTTTATATTTTTGTATAAATAGATTTTTCATCAAAATTCTAAAATGTCAGGAGAATGCGTGACCTTGAATATTTTCAAAATTTTCGCCTACGGCGCTATTGGAGAATTATCTGCCCAGGCGCGTCCACAGGTCTGGCACCCCACGACATATTGAAAATCCGCCGCCCCTGAGTCCCCCCCCCCCTAGTTCAGATGCTGGGTACACCCTTGACACTTACAAAATATACTTATTTTTTAAATCATTATCATTTATCATTAAATTCAGACTAAGTAATGTTCTTCAAGACAAGTTTAAAAAATTAATAAGTGCATAAGAAAAGTTTTTTCCAAGGAAATAATGATTGCACTCTATAAAAATAAACCCCTTGATTAAAATTTTAAAAAATCAAAAGCAAAATAAAATACCGAAATCCAGAAGGGCTTTTTAATCAGTCGTGAAAACCTAAGAATTTCCCTTCAAAGTCGTTAAGCCTTCCCCTTTAGTAAGATACCTTTCTATTTTTTCATAGAACGTCGCGTCGTAGAATATATGATAAAATCTTAGGAAATGGATCCTATTTTTATAAGCGGGACAGACATGTATCGTGATTAACCGCACCTGTATCGGAATATGTCGTCACTTAAGTTTAAAAGTATGCGTAATACGTCAACAATATTATCTGGGCCACTGTGTAACTGGTATCAACCTAAAATTATTTCGGCAAGAGCCAAAAAAAACTTAACTTAATTCATAAAAATGTTCAATTTAAAATATTCATCCTAGTTAACGATGTAATTAATACTCGGGACTGGTTGGACAACCCACATTAAATAAAATTGAGGTAATTTGATCCGTTTATGTTAGTGCGAAAAATGGACGTAACACTATCTTACCAATTCGTATTTTTCTTAGGTTTCTGTATGGTGGATTTGTAGATGGAGGTCAATATCTGGTATCTAATCTGCTACATTTTTTTTTGATTTTTTAGATGCTCCATTTAAGTAGGAATACGAAATGTAGACCTTGTTGTTCATGTATATTACTGGTATATAGGTGATAAGTTTAAGACATTAGCTAGCAGCTAGTTTGACTAGGTAAAAATTTTACTCTAACCACATTCTGATGTTCTTGCATTCAGAATTAATAGTTCATGTATTCAGCTTTTTAGATTCTCATTCAATAGGATTAAGCGTACCTTCTTGACAACTGAATGTGAATGTTTAGGTGTTTTGTGAGTCATTGAATAGATAAGGCCTTACATAGAACGATCCAGAAGGAAGACAATCGCGGACCCACCACAGATTAGTATAGTTAAATAACTTACAAATAGTTTATTAACTACATAGTTATATCAAGGAAAACTTAATTGTGTCAACAAAATTATATTGTCGATTCTTGACAAGGAACGTGAATCAATCTTAGTGGTAGGTAAATTTGCTCGAGTAGTGTATATTCATTAAAATATTATTTTGTACCTACCGATAACCTAAAGTTGGAATGGCCATATTGTACAATAAATACGAATTCTTTATGTTGCTGGAAGCAGTGGAGTAAAATCAGTCCGTCAAAAAATATATGCAAAACCATTCGTGCCAGCAAAATGCCGAGTCTCTTTCCTCGGCGAGAAACAAAGGTACATTTCGGCAGAAATTTCACCCGCCCCTCATAACATCAATATTACTATGTAAACTGCCTCTAATGATACTTTCAGATCTGCACTGTTGTTTTTCGAGTCGGGTCCCTTAAGACGAAATTATGCAAATTTGAAAATGCGTAAATTTTACTCCCTATACACGGGGTTACTTAAAACGGCATACTTTCGAATATTCTTTTTCCGCCACTCGGTGCTCGATACCTATCGGGTATTTGGGTGTAAAGTTTCCCACGAAATGTATTTCCGCGGGGCCGTACAATTTGTATCCATTTGCGTGCGCTTTTCTCCGCCAAGCTTCAGGTGATACTCGTACAATCGTATATGTCGACGGCACAAAAGCTGTCTGGATCTGCGCGAAAAAAACAAGTTGGAAGTTGGAAACAAGTCTGGATCGTAACGTCTGTTCGTAGAAATATTATCCAAGATGGAATTGATACTATTTTATGTTATTTTAAGGGAAATAGCGTACATTATACAAAGTGTTTGATAAATTCGCTGATTGCAGAAAATGTTAGTGTGCCTAATCCAATCGGCCGATGTTCTGCTTCTTCTAGATTTTTTCTTCTTCTTTTTATATATCGAGTTTTGAGTCCTGGCACATAACCTTTTAACACTGCAAGAGATTCAGAAAATTCAAGTAACGATATCAATTCAAATCGATCGAGGCAGAAATAGTCGTTAGAAAGCGTCAAACAGTCGTTAACCGCTCGTGCACTTAAAGCACTCTCTTACGATCGAGAGTATTCTAGTTGCTTATTGGGGGAATATATAAACCGCTCAGCGCGCGTGTGCTCTCATTACTTCTTAACAACTGATAAATTTCGCATCGCATATTCGCGTACGGTCAAGAGTACGACGCGGGAAATAATCAAGCAAATTCTATCAACATGTCTGGTTTAAGAAAGCGGAAAGTGGACACAGAATGGCGTCAATTCCAAGACAAAGAGACTGATGAATACCTTTTTATCTTGCACAGTGGTAAACCTATATGTTTGTTGTGCAATGAAACAATTTATGTTTTAAAAGAATACAATATGAAGCGGCATTACTCCGGCAAGCATTTCGCTCAATATAATTTACTCACGGGCCAGTTAAAAAAATATACAATTAAAAAAACTCATTACCGATTTAGGGAAACAGCATCAAATGTTCCATTCACAAAAATCAAATCTAGACAGTTTTGTTAAAACTAGTTTTATAATTTGTTCCAAAATAGTGAAAACATCGAAGTCATTATCTGAGGGACAGTTTGTTAAAGATTGCCTGGTAGATGTTGCAGAACTTTTATGCCCAGAAAAGAAGAAAGAGTTTGAGAAAGTGAGCTTATCGCGAATATGCGAATATGCGCGAATATGCGCGAATATGCGCATATTAGAAATAGCTGATATTACGGAAATGAAAGAGAAAACATTGCCGCAAATTTGTGATCCAACTTGGCTTTGTGACATGGCATTCCTGGTAAACATCACATGACACTTAAACGACCTGAACTTGAAGCTTCAAAAACAAGGGCAATTGGTAAATCAGCTGTTCAGCCATATTAAAGCTTTCCAAAATAAAACTCAATTGTGGGAAACACAAATGAGAAGTAAAAATTGTTTTAATTTTTTAATATTATCCAGTCACAAAAACATTGAATACGGTCGCTATGCTAATGAACTGGAACTACTGTCAGAGCAATTATCTGATAGATTTTCCGATTTTAAGAATATAAATAGCACTTTCAATATTTTTGCAAATCCTTCTAAGTGTAATGTGAAAGATTCTCCGCTTCACCAACAAATGGAGTTGATCGAGATTCAAGAAGACTTATATTTGAAGTCTAAATTTGATGATGTGGAACTAAGTAATTGCGGTAGTGGTTAAGAAAGCTGGACAATAATAATGACTATTGAGTCAGTTAAAAGAACACCTTTAACAAATGCTGAACGATGTAAACGGTGTAAAGGAGCATAAAATGGAGTAGTCCGTTGATCCACTTGACATAATTATATAATAATATCTGGGCCTTGCGCCATAATGAAAATATTAGTAAAAATATGAGTATGCCTTCTGTTAAACAAGCGCAAGTGCCGTGAAAAAGTATTAACTCTTCAGAATTTTGAACAACCGTTTAAATACTTCATAACACGTAATGCCTAGGGACAAAAATATAGTGGCGTCTGAAATTATTTTCATCGTTCGATATTAAAGCCACCGGAAACAGACAAAAGTTCATATCTTAAAGAAAATTACTTCATGATACCCGTAGCTCAATGGTGTACCCCAATTTTGCCGCAGAGGAATACAGTGGCGTCCGAAGTTATATCCGTCCCCGACATGATGTGTGATAAAGCAAAAACCGGAAATTGAAAAAATTTCATATTTAAAAAAAATAACGTCGTGATACACGTAGTTCACTGGTATATTCCAAAATTGTCGGAAACAAATACAGTGGCGTCCAAAATTATTTTCGTCGTTGTATATTACATGTTATGAAGCGAGAACCGGGAATAGAAAAAAGTTCATATCATTTGAAAAATAAAGTCATGACATCCTTTGCCGCCGATGATTGCAGTGGCATCTGAAATTATTTCCGTCGTTTGATATTACGTGTTATAAACCGAAACCGGGAAAGAGAAAAAGTACATATTTTAAGGAATTTACCTCCTATTACCCTTACATCAATGGTATATTCAAAATTTGTCGCAGAAGAATACAGTGGCGTCCGAAGTTATGTCCGTCTCTATAATAATGCACCGTACTTGTCATATTCCATAAAGTACCTCCTGGTCATGTTCGTGAATATATCTACTAATGCAGCGAAGAAATAGTGTCATTTTGGCTACTTATCTTTATTGTTAGTATATTTCAATACAAATTACCAAGAAAATACAAATTGACACATTGATATAATAAAGTCTAACGAATCTATTATTATTAGCCATATGGTAATGTTTCTAGTAATGTGCTTGAGTGCATATATAGTAGGTATACTTAAAGAAAATTTGAGTTTCATTTTCCTATTTTCCTATTACAATTCATTATTGGAAACATGTTTGCTTAGCTACATGCCTATAAAAGCGAGATTATTTATAAATTCGCAGATATTGTATATTTTTGGCAATGTTTTATTTTAAGGATACTACCCCCCGCAAGTAATATTTCTTGCGCTCCTCTCCGAAACATAAGCCAGGTACGCTAGTCCAGGACCTATTTTGCATACTTTTTTCATCTCGGCCGACATTAAACCCGCATAACCTGGCGGCGTCGAGCAAATCCGTGGCTGTATATCACGGCCGCCCAGAGCAAAACCAATTAGAAAAGTATGAGAACATCGAATACACGTTAAATGTGAAATACGATTTTCCATTTGAATCGGGAACGGTATACGTAAACGCGGAATTACCGCAAGGTCTGAGGAAATGCGCCCCACAAATCTTGTTCACTACCAGTGAATTGCCCGCGGAATCGTGCTATTAAAACAGAAGTGGGAGACAGAGAAAAGGGTTGCATTTTATAGAGAACCTTTTGAGGGTATTAAGCAATTTGTAGTAATATCTGAATAGGGCACTATCAAAAATGTTTACGAGCTATCTGTGTAGTAGGTAACAATTTACAGAACATGCATTACAGAAAATATGACTAACATGAAGATGCTGAAGACGAGAAAACTCGAAGAAAGACGAGGAAAGGTGAGAAAGACAGAGAAAATGAAGAAGGTAAAGGAGATTAATTATATGAAGAATATGAATAATAAGAAGCTGGAGAAGAGGATGAAGAAGATGAAGAAGATAATGATTCAATTACGATTTTATCGAAAGTTATTGAAGATTTCGATATATCAGAGCAACAGTGAGATATCTACGATTGGTTCATTTCTTACAAACCAGGTTTATAAATTTAATAACAAATCATCCCTTCGTATTGATGTTTTATTCGACTTTATTCAATTTGAAAAACCGTTTTTGGGTACCGTTTTTGGGTAAAATATATACTTACCACTGATAGCAATTATTTATTTTTAAAATTAATTTTTTCCATAACTGATAGTTAACCCAGTGTTACATCATAGAAAAACTACAAATTTTATTCAAACTTATATGTGAATCAATGGGTTATATCTATTATTCTATTAAGACAACTATTTCTATTCTATTTTAATTTTATGAAATACATAGACTGCATATTTTTGTTTAACAAAAAAAAATGCAATGCAAAAAGAATAATGCAAAAAGAAATATTATCATATTTGGAAAAATATATTATTTTAATTATTAGTACTCTTCATCAGAGCTATTTTTTTCCTCTATTGTATTTTCCGAGATTTACAAAATTTGAAAAGAATTCATGAACTCCTTTTAATTTGTCCCTCTGTACATAATTGTATAAGATGTGTTTTTTCTTTGCAGTGATGCCAGGTGGATTTTATAGCAAACATGTTGCTTTATTTCGTATTTGCTCTAGTTTTCCTTTTCAACAAGATTTTTTTAATATTCGGTTTCATTTTAATAGTCAGCTGTGTAAAATATTGTACCTTTCCCATTTTTTTCAACCCTCAAAACTTTAACGTTATTCCATACCTATAACTTTTTCGTTCTCTGTATTAACTGTAAAATTCCTTCCTTGTTTATCAGTGAATAATTTCTAATTAAGAAAATCATCGCTAAGCGTTTCAGTCACCTGGTAACTTTTCCCAATGTAGGAGAGCGACACCTAAGGAAAACACATTCACATTCTCAGAGAAATAAAACTACTTTTTCGATTATGTCTTCGCGAAACATTTGACTTGCATGTATAGTAACTATATTTATTGATGAATTGGTATTTAAACAGAATGTAGCTCATAAATTATATTTTTTAAGAATAACCAAAGAATGCCAATGCCCGACCCATATCGTCCAGATCATCGTCGTCGATAATGGTCTATTCATCATCTTCTCGAATTGCTCTTTAAGAGCGGTTGACGTTAGAATTTCTGACCTCTGCTTTTCTGGTTCCTGGTATTTTGGGAATAGGTTTGGGTGAAATTTGTGAAAACGAAACATTCGAATCAATTACACTTAATTATATTTGTTTGAGTAAGCAGTTGTTACTTAATTGCTGCTTCCTGTTCTTTATAAGAAACAGTCTTTCTTCCCATGCTTGGGCCATAACAGCCTTTGCTTAAATGGTCTCGTAAACTACTAAAGGAAACCGAATATCTTCTGCAAGCCTCTCTAATTTTAATCCCTTCCCTTACAGCTCGAATGGCATTTTGCATCGTCTCCTCTGACCAAGAGGCTTTATCGGCTTTACGTATCCGAGGTTTTGGCATCTACAAAATGAAAGAAAATCAGAAAGAAGTTGTTTCATAGTAAACGCCAGGCATAATATTGACATAACCTCAAAAAGTTAATCTTATTAAAAACAACTATGAACATTTCAAGTCGAAAGCCTGACATGTACTATTGCTAGTTAAATATTTGGGATATAATATAAAATTATTTTACAAACCTTTATTGAAATGGCACGTCAAATTATAACAGGACTATACGAAATACGTTTATTCTCACCACTTTAATATCTCGACAGCAAACAACATGGAGCGTTCACAACATGCTTGCACTACTTTAATATATATATATATATATATATATATATATATATATATATATATATATATATATATATATATATATATATATATATATATGTCGCGCTATACACAAATCCGATTAAAGCATAGATTTTATTTTAAATGAGTGAGCGCAATTACCCGCTGAGCGCCATAAGCCGTCGCTCCTCTATTAGTGATTTATGATACAGAAATACTGAGATATCACATATTATAACATATAACTATTTTATTAATATAATATAAGATATCCCACTGTTTTAGGAAGAAACTCCTTGAAAAATTCTAAATAAGAGACCATTTATTTCAACATGGGAATTTTTATCTCACTGTTGCACTAATGTATCGATTTGTATCAGGTATGATCCATATAATACACCAACATTAATAATAATAGAAACAATAGAGTGGCTGCAAGTCTATCGAAGTAAGTACTACTTCTGGAGTTGTGCAGAGGTCAGTTTTAGGTTCACTGTTATTTACTCTATTTGTAAATGATATTGTTGAAAAATGCTTGTATGCCGATGAGTTTTTATAAAATTATCAAAGATTCGGAATGTCATTATCTTCAGGAGAATTTGATATGTATTAATAACTGGTGTAACGAAAAAAATATGCCACTCAATCCTGCTGAATGCAACATAATGTTTTTTCACCACTAAACCGGATATAATATCATGCAATTGCAAATTGGATAATACTTAGCTTGTTAGACTGATACGCTATAGGTCCGTGGATCTATTTTTGACAAAAAATCCCGGTTATCCCTGAAATAACGTGTGGATTATACTTGACTACACATATTTCTGCAATTTGAAATCGATATGTTTCTGAATTTATAAAATAACAGGCTGACCACTAATCTTATGGACACCCGGTATGTTGCGCCTTGCTAACTAAAGACGAAGATTTTAACCACCCTCCGGAATACATGTTTACAAAATTTTAATTTAAAAACAGGCTATGATAACTTGTAATGTGTGTACCGCCCACAAACACATTCTGCAATTTATTATGTTTATCCGGATCCTGCTGATGCATCCGCAAGGCTGGTGCACCGTACGACCGAATCAGCATCGCTGCACCTCATTTCTATGCCCCGACACGCGAAAATGCCTACCCCGCCTGGACGTGACTGATGATCGGCACGATAGAGCGTTGTCTGTGTAAATAACCCAATATTAAATACGGTTTAATGCCACTTTAAACGGTTTGTATATAAGGGCGTATTATTTTATATGGAAATTTGCGAGATACGCAGTGTAAACTGTTATGCAAGGGTAGCATTTCCTTTGCTCGTAAATGAAGGGTAATTCAAGGGAAGCAAATACTGCTCAAGTAAAACACAATCGTATGTTAGACGTGTACTTTTTGTATAAACCGTAGAATTTGTTTCGTATGCCGGGTGGGCCAAAAATTTTTTGCAGTTACGTTTGCCCTTAACTTTTTTGTTTATTAACCGATTTTCACCTTTTTGACCTAAAATCAAACTATAAAGCGAAAAATAGGTCCCGCCACCCAGCACACATAATTTGAACAAATTGAAAAAATGGAATGAAAACAAAAGCATGCAAAAAACAAAACATGCCTAAAAATACGGAAAAAACAGCAACCGTAAAAATAGAAAAATAAGAGAAAAAAAGAACTATATTTTCTTTATACCTATTGTAAATTGTACGCCGAAATGCTCATGATGAATTATACTGTACGTCGATGAAAGTGTTAAATACAATATTGAAATAAATATTACACAGAAAATTTACTTTTTAGCATTATAGCGGTGGTATTTCAAATTGTTTACCTACCGCTTCTTTTTAGTTTTTTCCGTCACATTTTCATATATTTAAAGCCCAATCTTGCAATATTATATTCAATTTTTCGATGGAGGTATTTGGCTCAAATTTATATCACCGAAAAGTAGAATAGTTATCGCCAGATTGGTGATTGAATTGCAACTGTATTAGCAGGCATTAACAATTTCACTATTTCGATAATATAATATATTTCATAGTGTAATGTAAATAAATTCTGTTCCGTTATATGGCAAATATTTTGAATAATAATATCATATTTCAAATATTTAAAATAAACCGCGAGTTACCGACATACCAACTGTAAACCGACCGAAACCACGTGTATACGCCGCGAGCCGATATAGTAGGATGAAATCTATAAATAAGACACGCGACGCCAAGAAAAGCCTCTCTTTGACCGCTTCATTTTATGTTCGCATAGTTTGATAACTTAGCCGTTATATTTTCGGTATTGTTAGTGAGTGCTTCAGAAAATAAGGAAAAATTTCCGCAGCCGATAGGCAAAATAAAAATCCATCAGATCTCCAGCATGAGAGACCATTTAATTCAGGTAAACTGAATTAAAAGAAGAGGAGTTATAGTAGACTCACCGAATTGACTTAGTGTTTAATAATTCAATAAGTGGTTGACAAAAATGTCAAATTATTTATTTTAGCAACGGACACCGCGATAATTTATTAAATAATTAATAAGCGACTATTTCCCTCGTCTTAATTTCCACCAATTACAAACGCGCAATTTTAAATTACAAATGGTTTCTAGTACGAAAAACTGTATTACAGCACCTCTCAGCAGTTTTTTCAAGTTTACCCGCGGCTAAACTTGACAGCTGTTGTAACCAAAAATTACAATAAGTTTGATAACAAATAATTATGGTCTCCTAACATCAGAAAATGACGCTAAACTATTTTTCTGATTTTATTGTCATTAAATTGTGTAATATTGTTTTTTGCTAGTCAGCTTATGTAGTGAATATGAATTATGAACGGAATTCTGCAAGGCAAAGAAATACGAGCTTTTGGAAAGTTCCAGTTTAGAGAAACTAAACCTAATCCTGAAAAATTGGGCGTGGAATATGAAGAAAGAAAACGGTGAAAATTACAAATAACTAGTTGTGAAGACAATGTGGAGCATCGTTGCAAAAAAAATGCGAGATGTATTTTATGAAGTGGAAAATAATTTTTGAACCATTTAAAGGTATTATCTTTAAGCCTACGAACTTTCGAAATGGACTAAAGAAGCAGCACTATGCGATCGACAGCAGTCAGTAACCTGGCTAAAGAAGGAGTGAGTGAACAACAATTAATTAAAATTACTGGCCACAGTTCAGCCAACTCAATTAAGCCTTATCTGCAAATGGATAATGAGCATTATTACAACAGCATAAACACCCTTGACGCATCAGTGACGCCTCAGAACCTCCAGCTAAAAAACAGAAAATCCTGCAGCCACTCCTCTAACTTCTCACTGTACAGCTGGACCCATCAACAACATTAATGATGTACCTACACCCAACGTTATGAATGAGTTAACAAAGATTTCAAACAATACCCATACTGTGTACCAAGATTGCAATTTATATTTTAATTGTACCATAAATAATTAAGTTTGTAGTATTTTGTGATTAAATAAATTACATGTTTTTGCAGTTTTCAAATTAATACCTACATATTTATTATGTATGCATGTATAATAGGTAGTATGTTTTGTAAGCTATGTGAATGCAGAATAATCTATTATTCATGAAATAGTCTTGTCAAATACCATTCGGGCATCTAATTTTTCCTGTGACAAAAATCGAAAAAACACGTTGCTAAGTAATATTTTAACAAAATGCATTCGTGCAGGTGCCAAAATCCTCGTCTTCGACTCTTCATCGACTTCTTGTTAAAATATTACCTAGCAACGTGTTATTTCGATTTTTAGAAAAAAATAGATGCCCTTCTGATATTTATTACGAAAAACCACTATACTAGTGCATTTGTCACTGTAAGAAGTTGCAGGTCGCTGTCAAAGTGACAATTGCACTCTGGCATATGCGAGTTTTTTGCATATAAATTAAATTGCCATATAAACATAGTGCTTCCTATGTTTATTGTAAACGCAGCATTTTTACTACGTATTTATTTATAGTTTTGAGATATCATATTACCATGAGATTATTTGGCGTAGCAAATGCTATTAAATTTTTTCAATGGCATCTTAGTCGCTTCGTCAAAAGTTGCGAAATGCCAAATATTTCAACACGGTTTTATCTGCACATTGGGGTATTTACACACATTACCATATTGACCGTGGCATAACAACCGAAGCTGTGGTAAGTGCGTAAAATGAAATTTTCCCTTGTTTCGCCTGCGGTTTTCATCGACACTTCAGGATATTTCTAGACATGCCGCGGCTAGAGCTCCGGCAATCCATTACCCCGGAGTTTGCAGGAGGCCGGAGGCCGTTGCAGAGTTTAGCTATCAGAAATAGTGGCCGAAACGCCAATACTAGCTGACCGCTAACAGGGCCCACATTAAACGAATCCATCCCAGTATTTGGCGAGCGCTTTGCACTTAGCCGAGGGAATAAATTACAGGGTATCAGCAAGTGAAAGAACGATGTGTAACTGCCATCAAGCCGAACCGCAGACAAATGATGATGGGGCATGATGATAATTTCCTTTTTAATATTATTCGCAGCAGATATAAATGGTTAGTGTTGCTGTTAACAAATTATGGAGGCTTCCTACAAGTAAGACAGTGATTTATTCTATTCAGAGAGGATTAATACCGTAGTATATTTAGGCTAAAGTAGGTGTTATTAACTATGTAGGAAGGAAAGTGACTCAATATTATATGAGTTTATTTATTAAATTATTTCCAAAAATAATAGTCATAAAAAATAATTCTAAAGATTCAGTAGGGTGGTCCTTATCCATGGAGAATTGTTTTGTGTCTATAGTATTGAGATGAGTAGAAACCCGCTATTTTTTCCTATTATCGTAATTATCACCACCTGTAAAATATTATTGTATTGTATAAATCCAAGACGTGTCACAGTGACCTTGAAGTTCATAGTCGTGTAATTTTTATCGAAATAGTTAATGCTTAAATATTTATCTTATGGTTTCTTTCTGTTTCAAAAATATAGACGATGGAGTGAAAGTACCTAACATTTATGTGTACTATTTTCATTAAAATTGAAAATGCCTCGAATAAAAATTTTTCTTGTTGGTTCAAAGAACAGTCAAATTATCAAAGTTGCCTTCAATAAGAATCTGCTTAAGTGTTTCATTCTATAATACGCATGTTGTTAAAATGAAGTTAAATTATAGTGCAGCTCTTTTAATTGATGAGTGTCTTATTTTTTGGAAGAAGATCAGAAGACATTTTGGAAGATAAGAAAGATAAAGAAATTATATGAAGTATCTATTAAGAACATTGGACAGGAGTAAAATAAGGGTTTCTGAGCAACAAATAAGAAAAGAAAAGGAATTTTGAGATATATTGGATGATCTTTTTGACACAGCTCAGGATAATGCTATGAATTTGTTGAAAATAGAAAAAGATAAGTGGATTTTAAAACCTTAAAGGGCAAGGGGAGGACTGGAATATCAATTTTCTTCAGAGAAAAGAGAACTATGTGCTTAAGCTCGGAATGATCTTTCTGGATATTTTAACAGGCATAATATTTTATTCGGAATAATCTCGGATATCTTTCGGATAATCTTTCTGGTTAATCGGAATAATCTTTCTGGATATTTTAACAGTCTATACTATATAAAAACCCGTATTTGGTATACCATTTTAAGGGGGCGTAGCTGAACAGAAAAGGGATATTTTGAAAAAAATTATACGAAGATTTCTACAGCTAAAGTTTTTTGGACATTATTACGGGCCACTCTCAGCGTAAAACAAGTGACTTATCCGATGGGCTCTCGTTGTGAATATGGTCCTTAGGTCCCTACTGACAAGACAAAACAGAGAAATCGCTTTTAACTTGTGCATAGTTCTTACAGCAATGTGCCTGACTATCTCTTACATATTACCCTAAAGAGGTATCTAGTTAAGTACATGAAATTTATATTCAGTGCCTCAAGAATAAGTCACTTGCTTGGAAGGGAGAGTCTCAAAATACCAGCAATCAAATAACAGTATTGCTTTTGCCTCTTATGTAAAATCATTAATTTGGTAGTTACGGCCCTGTTGTATATTTGGGGTGTTGTATATTTTAAAAGTCACTATGAAACGCGTGTTCTAATATTTCCTGAAACCACGTCGAATGAGCCTAATTAAGAAAGCCCGCTCTTCCTTCGCGGGTAAATACAATTACGATTAAGAATCACAATTTGATTATTTTCGCATGAAGAACCGCAACTCTGGTGAAATATAAATCAGTGTACGTAAGGCTCGAGATGAATAGCAGACATCTTATACCACCTTTGTTTGCGTAGCAAGAATATACCGAGGTGTTGACTTTATAATAATAAATGTTGTTTGTGTTGTTTTGTATCCCGTAAACAAATTTGGAACTTTATGTAGACATGACTTTGACAATAAAATAAAGGTCTCTCGTGAAATATCATTTTTAGTAGATAATAACATACTTAATACATTTAGTGGCGCCTATGAATGCATAAAACAGGCGGAAGTCCTCGATCACAGCTTCGATTTTGATGATTTTCTTTTGAAAAGATTGTTTTTTATATTATTTAAAAACTTTTTAGAGCTGGGAGCTTGAAGCTTTTATTGTTGATAGCTGATTGTACAATTAAACCATTAGCATCACTTTTTGCTTGACTCCACTCAATATTATTTTAGGCCAGTTTTTTGCAGAGAAGATTAATAAACCTATTTTTATTTTTGTTGTTTACTAATAATTTCTTTTAAGGTGGTATTTAACCCTTCAGTACTAACATTCAGTGTCACAGACCGACGTGATCTATATTCATATTTATCTCACTAGTCTTTGATAGTGGGGGGATATGCATTACAGTACCTTCCAGGGATATGATGACCATCCTTAGTATGCATATCTGCTTGAGGCGACAACTTAGTGATAAGTTATTTAAGCTTACGGTGTGTGTGACCGACGTTAGTACTCGTGCTACAAAATAATTTCCGGCTTACGGTGTGTAAGACCGACGTTATTATTCATGCTACAAAATAATTAACATATATAAAACAAAGTTTTCTTTGACAGAATGTCTTACGAGGCAGATCAAGCTAGACTTTTACGTTTATTGGAAGAAACTGATCCATATGTCAGTGAATATGATGATTCTGCGGATGAAGACGACCCAGAAAACGTTGAAGTACTAGAAGAAAATACGGATTCCGAACAAGAATTATTGGATTTTGATAGAGAGGATACTGTGACTACACGTGAATTATCTGCTAGGGACCCATACTTCCTTGGCAAAGACGGCACAACAAAGTGGAAAAAATATTTTCTTCCGAAAAATGTGAGAACTCGTTCCGAAAATATAATAATTCACTTGCCAGGAGCGAAAGGGGACATCAAGAAGTTGAAAACACCTATGGACATTTGGGGATGTTTTATCGCTAGCGATATTCTGGATATGATCGTTGAAAATACTAATAAGTTTATCTCAGCAGCCAAGTATCCCATTTCAAATAGAACTGCTCTATTGACTGATAAAATTGAGATAAAGGCACTACTAGGTTTGCTGTACTTGTCAGCGGTAAGAAAAACCATTCACCTAAATGCCTCTGATTTGAGGGGGGCAAATGGAACGGCAATTGAACTATTTCGACTTACAATGTGAGAAATTCTGATTTTTGATAAGACACATTAGATTTGATGATAAATTGACAAGATGTGAGAGAAGAAAAGTGGATAAATTATGCCCTATAAGAGAGCACTTTGATAAGTTCAACTCTAACTGCCAAAAACATTATTCTTTGTCGGAGAACGTTACTATAGATGAAAAGATAGAAGCTTTTAGAGGTCGTTGTGGTTTTCGGGTTTATATTCCTAGCAAACCTAATAAATAAGGAATTAAATTCCTCGCTGATGCCAAAATGTATTATACATCAAATATGGAGATGTACGTTGGAGCCCAATCCGATGGACCATATAATGTTTCTAACAGTCCATCAGCCGTCTTAGAAAGATTATATAGGCCAATTTCAGGCACCAAAAGAAACCTGACAATAGATAACTGGTTAACTAGTAACGAATTAACAGATTCTCTATTGTAAATCACAAATTAACAATAACTAGAACTTTGAGGAAAAACAAACCTCAATTACCTATAGAATTTGTTCAGGGAAAGCGGCCGGTTTCTTCATCTATGTTTGGATTTCAAGAAAAATATACGTCGGTGTCATATATACCTAAACGTAACAAAAATGTGCTACTTTTATCTACATTGCATCACGATGATTCTATAGACCCACGAATAGGAAAACCTGAGATAATTATGTTGTACAATTCTACAAAAGGTGGATGTTCTAGACAAACTTTATGCTACATATGATACAGCCCGAGCAACAAGAAGGTGGCCTATGGTTATTTTCTATAGTGTCTTGAATGTTGC
The DNA here is from genome assembly GCA_964058915.1 of Tetropium fuscum. Classification (NCBI taxonomy): domain Eukaryota; kingdom Metazoa; phylum Arthropoda; class Insecta; order Coleoptera; family Cerambycidae; genus Tetropium; species Tetropium fuscum. Next base: position 19,309 of record CAXKVY010006383.1, on the reverse strand, counting down.
AGTAATAAATGCTCTAATCATACATGATACAAATAACAGCTCATCCAAAATACGCCGCAGTCAGTTTTTAGAAGAATTAGCATTATCGTTATTAGATGAGCATTTACGAAGAAGATCAACAAATCAACATATTCCCAAACTTATGCGAAACAGGATAAAGGGGCTTTTAAAAATACCTACTGAAGATGGCCCACAACAAAGGAATAATGTTCCAAGATGCAGATGTTTTTATTGTTAAATATGTGTCTGGAACATTATTTGATGGTGTCAAGATTGCAATGATCAAACCGAAATGGAGACTGATTAAATGTTATATTTTTGTCTAATTGTTTTCTAAATGTCAAAATGTGTTACTTTTTTAATTTTCTTAAATTAAGATAATTTAATTTTTAAACATTTTATTTTGAGTTAATGCTTCAAAATCTTCAGTATTTTTGTTTTGTTTTACAAATTTGTTTTTCAGTTAATTTGATGTTAAGACTGCAATAAAATGTTAAGACAGTTCTTTTGAAATAAGATAGACTTTATTTGTTTACTTATGTGGTTTTTTGTAATTATACAGACATTGTAGGTACAGAGGGTATTATTGGTCTGTGAGACCGATGTTATTACTTATGTGATGAAAACTGACGTTATTACTGAAGGGTTAAGAGCATGTCTTTTTCAAATAAATAATCAGTTGAAGTATTACCTATATATCCAAGATTTAGTTCCATCCATAATTATATCCATGAAATACAACTTTAACATTAGTGCCTAAGTTATTACGTACCTAAATGTCTGTAAATGTACTGTTGACAAATATAAAGTTTTTATTTTTTTCCCATTTTAATCTATGAAGTCACATACCACCATCAGTAATGTAGAAAGAATTAGTAACATCATTAACATCCATTTCACATTGTACAAAATATCATATAGTGTTGATTTGATATTTTTCCTCATTCCAGCGTTGATCATTCAGTCAAAATATTGGCGAAGTTCGTCATTCCTTTTTATCAAAAACATAAACGGTGCAAAATTAAATTTGGACCTACAGCAACTATTATTAATTTTATTATTACTGCTCATGCTCAATGAAGACTTAACGGTCATTTTTATATATTTAAAACCCGAATACTGAATATACTGAAATTAATATATGAAGAATTTTTTAGAACAAAAATAGAGACAAAACTGATTTTTTTCGATAAATTTCAGAGATATTGTTTAAAATATATAAATAATGCCTTCTCCGCCCCAAAAAGTTTCTGATTTTAAATAAGCTTCTAAATTGACAGAACAATAGCGGACTGTTAACTTTCTTCTCGTATGTACTATTCGTTACAAATGATGTATTGTGCAATCACCTTTTATCCATCCATCACATGTTTCGATTCTCTAATTCGCCTCTGGTGGGATAATTTTTTTGTTGTTCAATTCGGATATATACGGATTTGTTGTTCGATTGGGTCTAGATGTCGCTCCTACATAGTGTTTATACACCTACGTAATATAATAATAATAATACTAAACATACATTCTCTTGAGTTTTTCCTGACATAGTATTTGGAATTATGCCAGGGTAAATTTTTAGTACGCCTCTGATACTGGCTTCATATGGACGCATTCCGTCTAACAAATCGCAATTATGCCCCCGCATATTTGGCCATTTCGGGCCGTCGGAATGCCCCCGGTACTCCGATATGAATGAAACAATAATTGCCGGCGGTATTTTTGATGTTTCACGTTCCAGAAGCTGCTAATGCCAGCCGGCGAGGTTAGATAAACGCATTTTTAATCGAAGTTAAACCGGTTTAATTAAAAAAAGCATCGGCCGTAATGAAAAAAGCGCTGCTCTATCGGTGAAAATATGTTTTTTGGGGATTAGCGCGTGCTAAAAATTCATGTGAGGAATTAATTTGGACATTCTTAAACCGTGTATATACAGAGAATGCCTCCCGGATATATGACAAAAAATTAACGTGAAATCCGGTGGGCAAAAAACTGTTCGAACGAGTTGAGCATTAACTCATTTTTTCAGATAATATTGTTTTTAATAAGAACTTACTAACACAATGTATGCTAGAATCTAGAATAGATTTAAATACAAGAGGAGGGGCAAGTTCTGTCACCTTCATTGTCACCTCCATTGAAGATCTTGCAAATTCTACAGTTCAGTTCTCGAACTGAACAGTTCAGCTCGAGCAACCAGAAGCAGCAACAAGCCGTTATGGAGTTGAACCTGAAGATAGCAGATGTGACTCTGCCGAAACGTCGTTCTAGAAGAATAGAAAACAGGTGGGAAAAGACCCGGAAATCATCAAGTACATCAAGTACCCGCGAAAACCTGAACACCAACATGCACGTATCGCTAGATATCGCATGTAGTATACACAAAGCCAACCGACTGCGCATCTGATTGGTCAGAATCTAATTCCTTTATATCTAAGTTATTTATCGGCGCAAAATTCTATATTTAGCATGATTGCAATAGACGAGTTGCAACAGAATTTATATAATATCAAACATACATAAACTATGTTTATATTAAAATATTAATGCGAAAGCATCGTTACAGGAAAAAGGTTTGAGAGTTTGACTCTCGGAGGAGACCATAAGTAGGTGTAACACCTACTCAAGTAGTAGATCAAGTAAGTGTAGATAGTGTAGATCAAGTAGGTATAACACCTATTTAAAATTCTGAAATTAGTCAACAAAAGGTGAATGTGATCAGTATAATAAGCTTAGAATTCAAAATTAAATCAAATATATTTCAAATTATAGAATTTAAACATAAAGTTCAATAACACTCGGAGTAGTTTCCACAAACACCAAAACACTTTCACTTCGCTCGACGCGCGTTTCGCCAACCAAGTTGGCATCATCCGGACACGATTAAAACTGTTCAACTGATCAGTTTTAATCATCTCCGGATGATGCCAACTTGGTTGGCGAAACGCGCGTCGAGCGAAGTGAAAGTGTTTTGGTATTTGTGGAAACTACTCAGAGTGTTACAGTTACATCAAAGGTTCCACCCCTATCCAGTATAAAGTTCAATAAATAAAATCATAGCCGTTAATCTGATTGGCCAGATTAAATAACAACAGTAAAGCAAGAAGTACGTATCCAAGGAAGTGCAATTGTTTTATATACAGCATATCCGTGGTTATGATTAATAATGCAAAGGAGTTCAGCTATAGCGTTCAAAGTACGAGCAGCTCCGCTAATAATTATTGATAATATTGTAAAGTTTAATTGTTAAAACATAAAGAAAATTAGATTGTGAGATATAAGTGGAATCCCAAAGGGAAACGTTTTAAAAGTAAAAATTAACTGCGGTTTTAAGTGTTTTTCGTCGAAATTACGACATAAGTAAAGTAGCGTCTCCAGGCAGCGTCCCTAGGATATAGACGAGTGTGGCAAGTAGACCAAGTAGAGAAAATAAATGTGAAAAAAGAGTAAATTGAAAAGGCGTGTGAAAACTGGAGAATCTGATTATTCACAGTTTGAGAAGATCAAGTAAATAATAGGCACAGCATAAATCAGCAGTGTTTCAAAGTAAGGTAGCAGGTGTACAACAGAAGTTAGCCGCGTTCTAAAACTATAGCAGCGTTCCAGTAAAGGGCAGCAGCAGAATCCAACATTGTTAACAAACCAGTTAAGTGAAATTAGTGACCAGTGTAGTGCTTGGAAAACAAAGGGATTAATCTAAAATTTAATGAGGTAATAACCAATCTCAAACATTTTAAATTTATGTAAACATTGTTCCAGAGGCTAAGTCCCATGTTATTAGATCAAGTTACGTAGGTTTTGCGTAGGGTAATTATAAGTTTAAAATTTTCATTTCATCCATTTGCATTATAATTTTAACGATATTTATACTTCCTTTTGCAAAATAATTTGCATATATATATTACTTCTTCATTTTGAATGACATTTGTCATATTGACATCCATACTTCCATTTGTGTGATAATAAAAAATAGTCCTATACAACTTCTGCTTTATTATTATTTACTTAAATATTTCAGGGCATACATTTAAATTCTATAATTGAAAAATATTCGTAGTCTCTCAATCTCTGAGTTTAAAAGTTTAAGTTAAGGCCTAATTGAACCCGACCTTATCGACTATAAGGATCTCATGCTTATCAGTGAACCTTCTTCAACTACAAATAAGTGTTCATAGAAGTGGCGCCCGTGGGAAGGATACAATAGGGAAGAAACAAAGTAAGTATCCTGAAGCCTTGTCATGTGTTTCTTCGCTGTGTTATCACTGTAATTATCTCAGTTATCAAATCCTAAAATAATAATTTTAAATATTTAAAAATTTCATAAATCATAATAACAATTTATCATCCAAAAATTAAAAGCTTTCACAAAATCGTAAAAAGCTATTAAAAGCTTTCACAAAATCGTAATTATTTACAAGAGTCCCCACAACGTGTAGCTTTTGAAGTTCACATTATCGTAAACATTACAACATAGGTAAAACCTATCGAAATTGGCGTTACGAAATATACCTCTCTTGTGATAGAGACATTTTCCCCCAATAATCCCTACAAATTTTAATTACACTACCAGCACGTGTACCGTCATCTATCTAAGGAGTCTTAATACTCCAATAGCATCTTAATACGGAATCACGTGTTTATGTTTTGCGTAATACCAACATTTGCGGTAGCAATCAGAGATCCCGTTATATAACACTGATATGATCCCTCTATAAATACATCAAAGACGAATTTCTAAATCAGCCACGTTTATTCTCCGCGACTTTTATCCTCTCACAGGCCTTTCTGAAGAGAGATTTCGTATTATATTCAGACTTATCTATTCAAAATATTATTTCCTCAGTATTGGGGAATATCAAATATTTTCCAATTCTGACAAATTTAACTCGAGAAACAGAATAAAATAAGACAATCAGAAAAATAAAAATAAATTCACACGTATGTATATTATAGTTCAATTTACGATGCTTTCCGCATTTCTAGTATCAGCGAAAGTTCTTAGTCGATTTTCCGATTTTAACAATTATAAAGACTTTCAATCATTTTAATAATAGTTTTATAGATTTTAATGATTTTGAAGCAATTTTTAGGACAAATATTTTAGAAGTGAATCAAGCCTAGTAAATGAATCATTATGTGCTTGATTTTCACTAGATTTTTTATTTTGCATACACTTTTTCTTTTGACTATTTTAGATTTTAATTATTTCTCAACATTCTCTTCATTCGTATATCTCGTTTATGCATTGTTTAGTTGCCACATTACTGTTATCGTATCTATAAGTCTATCTCATCCATCTACGATGCGAAATCTTGCCCTGGTATTTCCTTTCCTATATCTTTGAATTCCCTGGGATCGGATGCTAAATGTAATAGGTTCTTTTGTGCTCCAGTCGCGATTTCCCGCATCATTAAATTGCCACCCTGTGGTTCACCAGCTTTTAGTGGACCCGCTAATAATATTTAAAGATCGATATACGAAGGACCAGAAGCTATTAAATGCTAGACCAGCCAATGTGAGGCATCGATAGCGCCTGAGTGTTCTGAATGGGTATGCCAACTATAAGATTTGGCAGATCGACAGAATGACATCAGTTATAAACTCCTGGAGAGAGGAAACGGACCACTTTTTTTGTCGCTAGTTTTTTTTGGTTTGTTTTATTTTTTTTCAGTCATAATTGCACAAAAGGTTTGTATTTTACCGGATAAATTTGGATTTTTTAATGAAATACTGTTGCCTAGCAATTTATAACACCTGAATTAATGGCCTCTCATCCAGGAGTTGCTTACTTATCTTTTAATTGTACCCATCGGCTACTCAGATTTTTCCGGAGGTCGTGGATACGTGATCAGATTTTCAATTAGAAGCTATCATAGCACTTAGGTAACCTTAGGGTGTATCACTTTCGATAGAGAAGTCACAACTAGACAGTTACTGAGTTGCTTTCCGCTTTTAACTTTTATTTTAAGAAAATACTTGGACGCCGGGTCAGCAGTACTGACCCGGCGTTGTATTTAATTGTATTGAAAACTGAAAAACATGTAATTTATTTAATCTAAAAATACTACGAACTTAATTATTTATGGTACAATTAAAATATAAATTGCAATTTTGGTACACAGTAGGAGTATTGTTTGAAATCTTTGTTAACTCATTGATAACGTTGGGTGTAGGTAAATAATTAATGTTGTTGATGGGTTCAGCTGTACAGTGAGAAGCTCGAGGAGTGGCTGCAGGATCTTCTGTTTTCTGTTTTTTAGCTGGATATTCTGAGGTGTCACTTCACGGGTATTTATGATGTTGGAATAATGCTCACTATCCATTTGCAGATAAGGCTTAATTGAGTTGGCTGAACTGTGGCCAGTAATTTTAATTAATTGTTGTTCACCCATTCCTCCTTTAGACAAGTTACCGACTGCTGTCGACCACATAGAGTGGTTTGTTATTTATATTTCTTTTGTATTTAATCCTGCCTTCTCTGTTGCTTCTTTAGTCCATTTCGAAAGTTCGTTTTTTCCCACTGGAGTATTTTTGTACCATCCACTTGATTGTTCTTTGTTCCATGACGGGTTTACTGTTAAAAATAATCTATCAGTTGTTATTCTAGATGAACGTTTAACCATTAGAATTTTAAAAAGGCAGTTGGGGACCAGCTATTTACTATCGGCCATTTTTTTTTTCTGCACCCTCGTCCTAAAAAGTAGGATTTTTGAAAATCAGTTATTTTAAAAAATATGTAATTATGTTATCTACCTGTTTTAATTCCAGAATTATCCACTTCCTATTTAAAATAATGAACTCTTGAGTCCCGCTGGAGTGTCTTCGTCCCATGATAAAACCATTGCGTAATATTCTTCCAATTTTAATGAAGCAGAGCCCGATATCCTTTTATTGGCGCACATATGGTTGAGTAAAATTGTCACTGTAAAAGTTGCAGGTTACTTTTGTGGCTGTCAAAGTGACAATTGCACTGTGGCATATGCGATTTTTTATATATAAATATTAAAATACATTCTTAAATACGTGTCTGCTTGCTATGTGATTTTATGAAACAAACTTGTTCTAACTTAGAATTAAGCCAGTTAACAACTGAAATGTTTACCAGGAAACAATATTTAACTTATGAAGTATAAACGTAAACATGCTAATTGTTCATTGTTGTATAGGAACAAACTAATTTATGCAGCATTACGCCGTTACAACAAACAGGAACGCTGCTCGACGTTGTATTCCCTTTGAAGGTGCAGTTAACTATTAATTTATCTGCAATTACAAAAACTGTAATTGGCATATAGCAGCACAAGTAGAAGGCAAATGTACTTGTTTAATTTGCATAGAAGTGCGCCTCTTGAATGATTAATTTAATTAGTGGTGTATCCTTGCTACATGTCTGCTAATAATGGAGTATTATCAATTTCATAAATTATGAAACAACTTGGCAAGTTTACCATGGGCCATCGATTTAAGAGAGCGCAGATTTAAATGTAATTTATTCGCATATGCGTTCAACCATCATCAGTTTATTGGCAATGGATATTGTCGGAATGCCTACAATTCTCAAAAACTCTGAAACAAATATCGCGCGTATCATCTGCAAAATGTATATTAGTCTTAGTTTTAGCCACACGTCTCTCGTTTCATCTCTAGTCCCCATATTAATGTATTTTTTGTCAACCTGGGCTTTGTGATACAAATCGTTATTTTGTGATAAAAATACTCTATTCCTGGGAATTGCTGTAGATTATTTCTATCTCTATTAGGGTGCTTCGTTTGAGACGACTATTTTTTTCTTCCATTCCATTGACGTAATGTTACCCTAAACATATAAAAAAAATTCCCACCAAAGGAGAGCTCTTAATTTTAATTTTAAGTCCTCGCTAAATGAATTTGAAATTTTCCCATTTAATTAACCCGTAAAAATATTTTTTTTAAATTATCTATAGCATTACGACATATCATGCTATTTAATTGACCAAAGGCGGAAGGCGAAAAAATTGTCTTTTCACCGATGATAGAGCAGATTTAACTGATTTATTCTAATGGAAGAATTTTAGTGTGGCGGGAACCTAACTATAGATATGCCGAAAGAAATATGGTACCTCAGGAGCCTTTAGATGGAGGAGGTATTACTGTTTTGGCTGGAGTGCAGTAGAATGGTAACACAGAATTTTTTACTACCCGTGATACTGTCACTGCTCAACTCTATAGGGACAATGTTTTGGTTCCAATAGTTATTCCCTATGAGAAAGATTATGGAGAAGAATTTGTGTTAATCGACGACAATGCCGGACCTCATCGGGCCATATTATTAACCAGATTTTGGAAGAAAACCACTTACATAGGATGGAGGTATGACAATTCTAGCTACTGATACAGTTAGGCATGGAAGCTTACTTGAAATTTTTTTTATTATACCAACCTATTGGCCAGCAGTATATATCCAAGGTCAACATTATCTATAATAAATCATTGATTCAAAAACTTTGCTTCAAATTCCTAACCAGCTGAAAACAGATTGGAGTTAGCTTTTTAATACACCTAGATACAATTCCTGACTGTCGATTGCATGTTTAAAAATCATGTACACGTACAGCGATATATTTGCATAATGTCCGCTGGCTTGCTGATTGATTAAGTGCCATATCGATTCTCATTGCCATTATAGGCACATTAGGTCAGTTCCTCCAATCAATCATTACCTTATGAATAATTTCTGGTAACATTGACCATATTTATATAGAGTATAGATTAAGGTAGATCATAAATATAATTTGAAATTCTATAATCCAATATACATGATTATTATGTGAAATTGCTAAAGTTAGAATGAAATATTGGTTTGAAAATTATACTCACAAAATGAGAAATTTTCACTGAGAATTATAAATATAAAGCTCATTCCTCTAAAGTTAAAATATCCCACAATATGTTCATAGAACTGTGCTGCTTGAAAATACTGCAAATAATTGTGCAATATATATATATATATATATATATATATATATATATATATATATATATATATATATATATATATATATATATATATATATATATATATATATATATATATATATATATATATATATATACACAAGCGCAAGCAAACACGCACCTCTGACTAACGAATAGACTAGCGGAACGCCAACCAGCTACGCGCTGATTGGTCAAAACGTAATATAATTATAACTAAATAATTAATCGCCACAAAAATCTATTTCAAGCATAATTACAATAGAGAAATAGAGAAGTCACAATAATAATTATAGAGTATCGATTAAGGCTCGGAATTTTAGGGAAATGTAATAGTCGATTAGTCGAATAGCAAAATAGTCGATAGTCGACTAAACCGATTAGTCGACTAATCAGAACTATTCGATTAGTCGGTTAGTCGACTAGTTGGTGAGTCGACTAGTCGGTTAGTGGACTAGTGGGTTAGTCGAATAATCAGTACAATTTTACATGCATGTAAAGTAAACTCAAAATTAAAAATACAATCAATAGATTCCATTAATCAGTTACCAAAATTATTCAAGGAACCAGGAATCGAACTAAGTGATTTAATCAAATTGTTACCACGAATCGATTAGTCGGCTAATCGACTAATCGATTATTTACCAATCCACTATCAACTAATCGACTAATCGACTAGTCGACTAGTCGACTAATCGGTTAATCGACTAGTCGGTTACTAGAATTGCAAAAACCGCGAATATCGACTAGTCGACTAATCGATTAGTCGCTTTTAATTCCGAGCCTTAGTATCACTAATAAACTATGTCTAGATTAAAAGATTAATGCGAAAGCAACAGTGTAAAATTGGGTTTCGAGAGTTCTAGCAGAATCAAAATGTCGAGACAACACCTCACACATACACCTCACACATACGCCTCACACAGAAAGTGAATCTGATTGTATAACAGTGTTTAGAATTCGAAATTAAATAAAGTGAAAATCATACTGTAAGAGTTTTACGTGAAATTAAGTAAATTAAATAATATGAATCAATCTGATCGGCCAGATCATGACATCATAACAAGAAAGAATTAAGGTAACCAGGAAGTGCAAATGTTTTTCATACGGCCCATCATAAAAAAGAGTATAGTTAAGGCGTTCGATGAAGCAACAGCCACGCTCCTATATTTCATAAAATTTGTAATACAATAATAGTAAATCTAAAGTGAAAATATTATTAAATTTGCGCTAAATAAGCAAGTAAAGCACCATTGTAAAGGGAATAGAAGCAGAAATAACTGCAAAAATTTCCTGCAGCTTCCATCAACTCAGCTTCTTACGTCGAGTGTATGTTTAAGAGAGCTTAAACTACCTTATAAGCTCTCACTCTACATGGCTTTACCTAAATTAATTTTCATAGTGTACGAATAGGTACCTGAGGGATGCCGATACTTAGATAGTATGGTATGTTTATTTCCAAATCTAAATTGAATATGTATTTACCTGTATACTTTCGCTATTTTGATAATATGTTTACGTAGGTATAGTCCTATTTCTTGTTAATATTGGTTGCGGAAAGGTCTTAGTGCACTTTGACGTCGACACAATAGTAAATACCTAGAGGTATATGATGTTCGTTTGATAAAAAATATGTGTTTATATGTGTTGATTTAAAAGATATGTGTACAATACTGCATTTCGGGTACAATTACGGTTCGTATAAATGTACAATTTGATTTGTATGCAATCTTGTATGTAATTTGACTGCACTTTAACTTCCATCAAATGTTCGTATAACCTTTGATACAATCCTTAGTCTAAATTTTTAAATTAAACTTAGTTAATAGTACACTGTGTTTCTTATTTTTCTTTCACCTAAAAATTACAAAAAGTGCCGAGAGTAGATTCGACACCCAGGATAATTGGGACTATCTGAGACTTGGTTGCGAACAGTCAGTTACGTCCATGTGACCACGGCATCCACCGAACTTACTAATGTTAATTTTTTTATTTCATTAAGCTGAGCTAGCTTAGGCATACTTTTATTGCCCACTCTAAACGCTGCTGGATGTACTCTGGAGGGTAATACGCTGTTCAGCCCGAGAACATCATCTTCTGTAATTCAAGGATTTTGCTGATTGCAGATTGCAGATGTGGTTATGGTTTAGCCATTTGGTATTGTGTAATTTTAATTTTAAGATGCCATTTATTTCGCTCGGGCTGTAACTATCTGGCAGAATAATTAAACCCAAATATATATTTTTTCGTGGTGTGCAGCCCCGAGCAAAAGTTTTAATAAACGTGGACAAAGGGAATAAATTAATTCGGTATGTCGAGAAATTCCATATGTTTGCCAAATCATACATATTTCAATTAAAGGGAAACTCGTTACATTTTCTCTTGAACTCCGTTCTACATGCACCGTTTAATTGAAACACTGCTTTTTGTTGGGTCTGATTAAACTTTGAGAACACAAAGTGACCCCGATGAATAATTACAGAACAATTAGTGCTGAGGCCCGCGGAGGTGGCGTTGAGGCTATATAAATAGAGAATTTGGGAGAAGGTCAATAGTGTACATTATTTATTTGGATGTAGAACCTGCAATTATTATTGTTCCAAAATTATTGTACATAATTATATGCTATTGTCATTATTATTTCCATTTACGAGTCTTACACGAGATAATTTAAATAAGTTAGGAAATAAATGTCAGTTCTAGAAAATTATCTATTTTTTTCCTTTAAAAGGTCCCTAATTTATTTTGCAGACCCCTTAATTACATAAATTATTATATACCCCCTATAGACGAGACCACTTCCTCCATCCCCCCCCCCCGGTTTCGAGGGCGCTGAAGACGATGACGATGGCAGAGGGCAAATTTCTCGATCGACTTGAGTTAACCCCCTTAACCCAAAATGCACCCATATATTGCAACAATTTTGAATCAGCGGCTTGGTTTTTAAAAACAAATGTACACCCTCCCCCCCCTTTTTTTGCGTATGGCCAACATCATGGACATATCTTTAAAATCTGCAGGAAAAAATACTAAATTTACGTATACCTAAGGCAATTTGCTCTAAAACAAAAAATAAAGGGGTCAGAGAGGAGTTCAAAATATACGTGAACGCCCTCTACCCAGATTTCTCTTTCGGAAGGCTTTCGAAGGCTTTCGACAACTGATCAAATTTAAAAAAATTGCAGAAGGTATATGCTACTTAATGCATACAATATTTTTTTTTTAATTTTAGGGCTTATAATATTGAATACATATTTTTTTACACCTACAAACTAAAAAACTAATTATATACGGCGACTCTCCTTCTTTGTCAATCTAAAGCTTAAACCTTGTATTCATATGGGTAGTTCTAAGAATAATATCTCGATAAACATTCCACTTGCATCTCCCAGTTACTTGAGCAATTGCAGCAGTAGCACGACTGTAAAATCAAACGGACACTCAGCCAAGACTGCAAGCAATCCCTCGCCTTTAGGTCCCATAGCAATTCTAATGATAGCTGCTGAGATTCAGAGACGTCCCAAAGAAACTTTTGGGTAGAATTTCTTTGGCACGTCTCTAGAGCATTGAATAGGAACAAATAGGTAATATTTGTTTACTAAATTTTATCTTTTAATGTTAATATAACGTAGCAAATCGATAGGTAGTTATATCCTAATCGGTGATACCGATAAACTTAATTTATCTTAATTGTTAGGAAATGACAACAACGAAAGCCAGTGGGGGTGGAAAACCGCTGAAAATATATTAATGCCAGTGTACAGGAGGAACCTTTGACAACAGACGAAGTGATTTTTTTCAAATTCATCTAAAAATGTCAGCAATTCGTTTCGGTAACAACCATTATCAAGAAATGAAAATTATATTTAAGAAAGGTGACAAACAAAATTTTTTTTAATGTAATTTTTGGTCACTTAAAGTTCATAAAATTCATTTTTTTATTCCAAAAAAAAGCTCCGAATCTTTACTATGGGACTAACCGTCGTGCAAGCAGAACCGATTTTCGAGATTGCATTTTTTCCATAAAATCAAAATATTTCGAAAAATTTTCAATATTTAAAATTCTTCAGAAACTTCCATATTTATTTTTGTTGTCGTGGGCTACACTTACAGAAAGTAATAACTAAAAACGAAAATTTGAAAAAAATAGTCGATTTCTGATGGTTCTTTTCAATATATCTCGAAAATTAATATAGCAATCGATACACAAAAAATATGAATCGAAAGATCTTTTTATTATCTAAAGCTTTCTCATTTAACACTACTCATTAAGAGCTTTACTTTGTTTTTATTTACGGAAAAATGTCTCTTCAACTTTACGAACATTTTAGGTGCGTACTTAAACCGTCAAGGGAACTATCTTTCTTCATTCTTAGAAGTTTATTTTCTATACGACCATAATTTTATTTCCGGGTTGCACTTATGGCAAATTTGATATTGGGCCATTACCTGTTGATTGGATTATATGATAGATCAATTTTGACGAATCCACAACACTCGAAGTAGTTTCCACAAACACCAAAACACTTTTACCTCGTTCGACGCGCGCTTCGCCAACCAAGTTGGCATCATCTGGAGACGATTAAAACTAATCTTAAACTAAAAAATCTACTCTATTTATACTATTTTTCTGGTGACGTCACTAATGATATCACCATGAAATTTAAGCGTGACTAATCACGTTTCAACGATCAGTTGCTAAGTAACGCGTAAAGCGGGCTATACGGTATAGGCCCCTTGTCGCTATTCATACTATTTTTCCATTTCATAATTTCTATGCTCTCAAATGCATCCAAGTGTCTATTGTTGGTCATATTTCTAATTAATCTTAAATTACTAATATCTATTCTATGATCGTCGTCAAATGCATGTTGTGCAACACTAGACTTATCTGTTCCTCAACCTTGAAAACAGGTACAGGTTCTAACGAAATAAAAATAGGTAAAAAACTATTAACCTAAACGGTTTCATTTTAAATTATCAGCTGTGCTAAAAACTACAAAATAATTAACCATCCTGATATTCTGACGTTGGGTAAGAAATAAAATCGTGGGTGCAAAAAAACCATAATTCAAATGCGACCCACGTTTTAATTTATTACCAAACGTCAGAATCTCAGAGAGGTCCAGGTTTGTATACTAATTATTTTGTAGTTTTTAGTACAACTGATGAATTCAAATAAAACCGTTTAAGTTGAAAGTTTTTTTACCTATTTTTATCTTATGATTGAGTCAAAAATTGTGACCTTAAACACAGCAAAGTTTGAAGTTTGAGACAAATCGGCTCATAAATAGGTTAGTCCGCCAGTTTGTATACGCCATTTTGATTTTATTAAGTTTAAATAAAAAGCTCTATTGAGTGACCTTAAACACCGTAAAGTTTGAACTTTGAGGCGAATCGGTTCTTAAAAATGATAATCTACCATTTTTAATCCGCTATTTTTGTTTTTTTTTGTCTCAAAAATTGTATTTAGTGACCTTAAACACCGCAGAGTTTCAAGTTGGAGACAGGAAAGTCCGCCATTTTTGACCGGCCATTACAATTACTAAATTTCAAGTCTCTAGCTCATCGGGAAGTAGTTGAAAAAGCTGTTGCAAGATTTGAAACAACGATATAAACAAACAAATATACGAAGTCAAGATAAAAAAAACCGTTTGAAAATAGCTACAATTTCTGGTGAAGCATGATGGCTTATTAGTTAAGTAGATATATCCGTCCCTGCTGAATCACGTAATGAAACAGTGATTCTGCATTTTAGTCTACACAGTAATTCGATGTACACCTTAACAATCTAACGCAACATGAAAATTTAATGTAATTAGACAAAGTACAACTTAAGGACGATTTATATGCTGTCTTGTGGCGAAACCTAAATACTGCACTAAGTAAAGTTCCAATTATAAAAGTACACTGATTCTGTAAACTGAGTACTTCACAGAAATTGTTAATTTGGTATACCTATGATCTACAACTGCTAAAGTATGCAATTGTAATTGTAGAATAGGAAGTATTGGTGCAATATATATAATATTAGTTGTAGTTGTATAACATTATACACAAGGAATCATCAGATTTATATTCCCTCTGAAGGTATATCCACTACGCAACCATTTTTTTTTACAAATTATAAAATTGTGAATATGGTCATTGAATCATATTATGAATATTCTATATGGTCACCAATTACAGATTAATGTCTATTTGAAAGAAGAAATTTGTGTAATGGTTGTAATAGAGAGTTTGACGATGAATGGTATAATCTCGACCTTATGTTGCCATCATCTTCAGGGAGTTACAATAGCATTTCATGGTATAGATTATTGATTTCAAGAACATAATTGTTATTTTTTACCGACTTCTTTTTCGTTTTACCTGTTTATAGCTTCAGCTGCCTTCACCGTCATTATAGCATGCTCTTTCTCACAGAAGTCGGTTCTCGCCTCCTCGATGCACATGTACCAAGTCTTCGTAGATGTTCTAATGAGTAGATATTTAATATACCTTTTTACGATGAAAAACTGGAGAACTCCAATTGACATGCTGCTTCCTTGAACCAATTCATTGTTAATCAATAAATTGTTTTTTATCAGTTGTTTTAGTTCCTGGAAACCAGGATATGCGTACTTGTTTCCTTTTAGTGTGTTCACTAAATTTTATTCACTTAAGAAGTTTTGATTTATGACATATTAATTATTATAAATAGAAGAATAACGTAATTATTTTTTACTTTTTAATGAAGTTTTTTGGAATAGATATTTTGGAGTCGGTTTTGTTTTTTTGTCAAAAATATTTTATAGGAGACAACGCCGCCAAGAATCTGTGTTAGCTAATGAATGTACATAGTATACATCGAGATAGCATTCTGCATTCCAAAAGCCGAGGTGATTGAAGAACTAAATCCTATTCACATAAAACAAGTTGATTTAGGCAACCGACGTCACAATTAAAGCCAGCATCTTTAATCAACATTTCCTAATGAATCCCGAAACGAGGTAAACTAAAATCAATAGTCCTATCTAGATAATAAACATATTTCAAGAAAACAATTAGTTCCGAAAGTTTTAGAATTAGAAATTCGTTATCCTTCAGCGTTTACGGCATTTCGTGACTTTAAAGTTTTACAGCAGTTTTAGTTTGCGATATAGTGCTCTTAATTAACACCCCTTACTGGGTACTTAACGGCCCAAGGGCTGTAATTAACGGGTCATATAACAGTTTTCAATTTAAAACAATTACGGATGGTTTGATAACAAAATATTTACTTGCGTACCTTTGATCACGGAGGTAGTTAAATATTTAAAAATGTTGACATACTGAGCCATCACGAATATACCTTGCACCATTTTAATAAATATTGTCATATTTACAGTCTTTCTAATAAGTATGTGTAGTTGACTGACCGCGTATACAATCAATTCCACAATACTGTATAAAAATTGTATGTATAATTTATGAATGCCATAAAAGAATTGTGCATAAAATAATATATTATAGGCCAAGATGTTAGCCATTTTTATATTTATTTTCGTCTACTTGAATAATGGAAATTCCGTAAATATTTATTTTTATAGTTAAAAGCGGCAAAGCCGCTCCCTTGTAGACCCAAGGCCGGATATGCTAGCAGTATATCTCTTTTTAACTTATGGGAATGACGCGCCGTCTGCGTTTAGTTAAATTACTATAAATAGGCTAATAACGGCTAATAATAAATTACTATAAATTCCACGTGCATCTTATTTTTTACCATTTTCGGTCCGATGACGTCTGTATGACAAAACGCATGAAACATAACTAATACGTCAGTTATAGAGTGTCAAAGCTATCTAAAATTTCGTGTTTGATAGTAATATTCTGTATATTCCTAAAAGGTATATTTCTCAATGTCCTAATTAAATGATTATTTACATAACCATACATTACATAACCATAACATATACCTACTTATAGTCAAAATGCCTTATAGCCACTCGCAGTGCTAGAGTTGATTGAAGTTTAGTTTAATCCAGGTTTTGTGTTTCAAATTATATTGCACCGTCGTCTAATGATATAATAATGGATAGTTAAAGTTAATCTTACAAATTTTTTGGATTAAACCTGTTAAATGAATATTTCTAACCTCAAATAATGATACATCAACTCAACAAATGATGATACGTGCAATAAATACTGATACGTCAGTAGTACAAAAATTACAAAATGGACTTTTAA
Organism: Tetropium fuscum; assembly: GCA_964058915.1. NCBI lineage: Eukaryota > Metazoa > Arthropoda > Insecta > Coleoptera > Cerambycidae > Tetropium > Tetropium fuscum. Next base: position 2,134 of record CAXKVY010006383.1, on the reverse strand, counting down.
TAATTCTTTTTGGAAGATGATGGAAATTTTCAATATGTATTATTGATTTGGGATTTTCTAGAAAGAATTACAACCAACAGAGCAATACGCTCAAGAAATTTTTCAGGCGTTTTCTGTTTACAAAAGAAACTGTTTTGAAAATATTGTAGCTAGTTGAGGTTACAATTTGTCCCCATTAGTTTTCCTTCTCAAGTGAAAGTATTGCAAATCCATTAGCAATATTGGCATAATTTGTAAAATTTTGATTGATCATCATAAGAAAAACTAGCAGATAATTTACTGTTCTCTCCTTTTGCTTTAATATAACTCCAAAATTTATTTCGATTATTATTAGTATTATCTTCTGTATACCTAATGTAATTGTTGTGACACTAGTTTATTAATCCTTTTGTTGCATTATCAGTTCAAAATACTTTTGTCGGTTAAATAGTAATAATAAGCATTGGTATTATAGAGTTTAAAAACCGGTCTACCTGCGTATAAAATAATTATCAATTATGTGTGTGGCTGAATATTCTCTCGAAAACAGATTTGATTTTGCAATATTCTGCTCGGAGTATATTTTTTAAACGTAACTCAATTTACCTAATTTATTGCAAGTTCAACGAAAAAACTGCAGCCATTTCTCTAGAGCAAATCGCAGACTGCCTTTGATATCGATTCGTTCTTTTTAATCAGTTTAGTTTGTACTAGTGAAGTAAATTGTTCTTTATCTTCGGATCCCGAGAGGCCCACCTTCTCTAGCTGGAAAATGTTAAGTTAGCATCCAGCTCTAGCTACTCGAGATATTTCAATCTATACCGTATCAACAATAGAAATTGTTTGATTTGTTATGCCTTGCGAGTTAAGTCAAATAATACCGTAATTCGAGCCATATAATTTCCTCTGTTCTTTAGCTTTCCTTCTATATCGAAGGTGGGAAATACCAAATTAGCGTTTCAACTGGCAGTTTTGACATTTCAGATACTGATCTAATGATAAAAAATCCGCACCGCAAGTTGTAATTAAGTCCAGTTTATGTTGCGTGACAGCCCGAACATTTTGTTATTTTCTCTGGCAAGTTCTAATTGAAAAGTTACTGAATCTAAATTAAGAGGATCCGGCCTCAAATATTGAATTTAACTTTTCATTTACTGTTAAAATAAATATTTCATATATACCGTATGTAAACTACTTATGGAATCAATTCAGTAGCTGCAAAATTGAAAATATTTCGTAAAAATCATATAGGCCTATTCTGATTAATTGTATTGTAACTTTTGATTAAGTAATTGTAAAAGTATTTTGCAAATTGTTTGAAATTGACCAGAAATTTGAATCTAGAATGCTAAGCTCAATAGTTTCCGACATACCTACTGGTTTTTATGGTTTACATTTTTTTTAAATTTGTTTTATCATTACACACAATAGAGATATTCCATAAAATGCGTAGATTGTCACGCACATTAGCACCCCTGGTTGTGAGGCTCTACGACGAAGAGGTGGCGAGAAATATACCGGAAAATTTAGGAAGCTGTATCTTAGTAACTACTTTGCTTACATAAGGCAATGTGAGCATAATTTTATTTTTTGTAACAATCAATATCTCGATGAAAAACTCAAGAGACAAAAGAGTTGCAGATTGAAGTTGTATTTGGACATCAAACACATACATTTTAAAAAGATGTGAAGAAAATATTATAGTGGTGGGATTTTTTACCCCCCCTGTAACAATATCAGGGTTACAAAAATTGTCACAAACTGTCATTTTATTAGTGCAAGTTGTCCGCCAAATTTCATTCTTCTTCCATAGTGGAGAAAATTTCCCCCCCTAATTTTAGTGGGCTGTAACTTGGAGGGGAAGGGGTTTTGGAAAACAATTTATATGGTCTTTCATAGTTAATTGAAAATATTATCGAACATTTTATATATAAATATACCTTTTTATACCTCTTATGCTCAGGATATGTTCAGTTAATCAATATATCTACGTACTTATCTCAGGAGTGAGATCTAGAAGTAACCTGTGATAAAACCATGCAATCCACAACACAAAGAAAGATAATATATATTAATCTAACACATTTATTCAAACAAATTCGATGATTACTATGTAATAGATATATATGTATGTGATCAAATGAGAATATATGAG
>CAXKVY010006382.1:0-14401 GCA_964058915.1 Tetropium fuscum | reverse complement strand
ATCGAAGAGCCAGATTGAATTTTGCCAATGAGCATGTTAATTGGATGGAAGCAGATTGGGAACGTATTCTTTGGACTGATGAGTCAAGGTTCAGTTTGTATAATTGTGACAGACGTAATCGCGTCTACCGAAGACCCGATGAGCGATACAGTCAATGCAATTTTTTGCACACAACTTTATATGGAGGTGGATCCGTCATGGTGTGGGGCGGAATATCTTTGACTGGGCGAACGGACTTGATAACTGTGAATGGAAATCTCAATTCTGACAGATACGTCACAGACATTCTTGAAGCACATGTTTTGCCTTATGCCCGCTATATAGGACCCAATTTTTTACTTATGCAAGACAATGCGCGTCCCCACACGAGTCTTATCGTGAGAAATTATCTTGAAGAAGTAGGAATTGATCACATAGACTGGCCAGCCCATAGCCCCGACCTTAACCCCATTGAACATGTTTGAGATTTTATCGGTCGGCGGTTACGAAGTGAGGGACGACAACCCCAAAATTTACAAGAATTGGAAGGACGCCTAGTCGAATTATGGAATGGCCTAGATCAGAACCTAATCAGAACTTTGGTTTTAAGTATGAACCAAAGATGTCGGGAGGTCATTCGCGGAAGGGGTGGAAACACCTGATACTAATTCTCTATTTACTTTTGTTTTGTTTCCTGTTATTCGTTGTTTTATCGATTAAAGCAATCCATTTTTCTAGGTATGTTTTTTGAGTTTTTGTCCTTTTAAGACCTTTTCCTCTTCTAAAACACCTTGCATCTCTCAATAAATTATAAGATATCAAGGAAAGCAGAACGTAAAATGAGGCATTGAACCAGTATAATGAGTAATAAATAATGAGCACTTGACAAAAAAGAAAGTTAATAAATTTAATAAAAATCACGTCAACTCAAAAATTGGATATTTTATGAAGTAACAGAGATAAACAAATGAATAAAAAAAGAAAATGTAGAAAAAACATGAGGCTTTAAATTGGCTATAATTGCAATAACTTGCAATACCTTGTATAGCCCACAGGACGTTTTGAAATTTCGGAAAAAAACATAACATTTTTATAGCACCTGGTATAATATCAAAATCATTCGTTTTACCAAAACAACTAAGACAGTGATATTCCTAAGAGAAAAACCTACTATTTGAAAAAAAAATCGACCAAAATGAACAAAAATTGTCGAAAATACATAACGTCAAATTTGAGTTAACTTTTTGGTTGTGCGTTAAATAAGTTGCGCAGTGTATATATATATATATATATATATATATATATATATATATATATATATATATATATATATATATATATATATATATATATATATATGTATATATATATATATATATATATATATATATATATATATATATATATATATATATATATATATATATATATATATATATATATATAGAATATATATATATATATATATATATATATATATATATATATATATATATATATATATATATATATATATATATATATATATATATATATATAGAATTATATATATATATATATATATATATATATATATATATATATATATATATATATATGAATGATAATAAAATATAAAAGACTACACCTGGCAACTTTGATTCACTGCACTGTTATAACCAAGATATATCTTCGAGAGACAGACTAAAGGTGAAGCCGGCAGATAAGGAAAAAGGAATGAATTTTTGCCGATCTCGCGTATAAATGTGCATTGTAGCGGGGGAAAAGTAGGGGCAACCGTAGATGGTGAGTCGCGGTAAATTTCTACCAGGTCGCGCGGTTTTATTTCAAATATTTGATATAAGAATTCAAACATTTGCCACAAAACGGAACGGAATTTATTTACGTTACAACATGCTTGAATAAAGAGGCTATTATACAAAAAAAAATATCGAATGGGACACGAGGTTCAGACAAAAATTAACTTCAAACTTTTGGTTATTTTTTTGTGGTGCATTAATTTCTTGGAAAATTGTATATATGTAACAATACATCACATCAATAAATTAAAAAGGAAATAATCTATACTACCCAAGATGCACAGAATTAGTTAGTGCATACTTTTGAGAGTATACCTGTTAACAATCAGACCTTTTCTAAATTAAATTATTCTTTTTCATTACATAAACAAAGAAGGTATAATCCCGTATTTAATGAGAAGCCGATTGCCGGAAAACGAATAATTAATGTTAAGTCTATTATCTGAATCCTCCTTTCATCAATCGAGATTACGATTTCAGGGATTAATACAAATGCGACTTAAACTAAAACAATATATCGCATGGAAAGAACACAATACATAAATAAATGGTTAAAATATTTCTACAAACATTTATTTTGTGTGAAGTTTGAGAAAGGACAAAGCTTTTAACACAAATCTTTTATAAAATGTTGAGCATACGTTTATGTTTCCTTATAAAAAGCAACCCAGGCAAGACAGGGTGGTATAATAAACGCAATGTATATTTTTTTATCAAATATATATCACACAAACGTTTATGTTAAACGATTCGTATGAATCATGAAAAACGTATATAGTATTATTTTATTAGCACAATCAGCACCCCCACATAGATATCAATATCACTTTCGTGAAAATATCCATCTAACCTAAAACATTAAATACGGTGAGAAATAAAAGTATGCGCTGTGATAAAATAAATGTCATATCTACTGCTTCATGGAGCTGTAAGATTGACTGAATGCTGGATACGTGTTTCCCTGAATTTGTGAGTTGATGTTCACAGCAGATTATTTTCTGTATCAGCTTGGAGTACATATTTAACGTTAAACTTGCCGTGATAACGGCTAATTCATCGGTTGTTATAATATACTTACGAAAAAGTTTACACGCCTTTCAAATGGGTACTTATCAAAGTTCTCTCGTCGCAGCTGAAACGAATTACAGCTGCTTATGTTATTTTCTACCAACACACTTTATTCAGTGTTAACATAATGTCACCAAAAAAATCTCATTGTATTGTGTGAATGTTTCCCATAAAGTCAATTGCACATTCCAACAAGTATATAAATAGCCCAGTCAGTGAATGCTGAATAGGGGGGTTTAGAGAGAAATGGAAGGAACACAATTCTTGACTTTAGAACTTTATTTGTACTAGTTAGAAGATACTTAAAGGCCCCACTCCTAGGAGGTGATCGGGGTGCAGGGCCGTTCGTAGAAAGTACCCTTTTTAAGTTTTTCGCCTATATCTCTGAAAGTATCCTAGCGATAAGGCCTTGACTTCTTTAATTTTTTCGCCGACATGTCTCTGAAACTATGCGTCATAGCGGCGAGACTATACGGCCTTTCTATACAAAATTAGAAATGACAAAATGTGCAACAAGATTGATTCCATTAATTTTTGCGCTATCTCGTATAGTTTTCGAGATATGCGGACTTAAAATTTGCAAATTAAGAAAAAGAATATGTTTCCTGATTTTTTGCCTTATTTGACTAGCTAACTCGAGGGTCCTTCATCCTATGAAGAAAAAGCCATAAGAAAGAACATTGTAGACCATGAAACATCCTTCGAGAATATATGATATTGTTATTTTATCTTCAACCAGTAAAAACCATTTTGACTTTATGTGCATGTAGAAAAACTTAGCTTTCGTATTTTCTGTTGTTCCACTGCTGTAGCTATATATAAAGCAATATAATACGTATTTATATTTTGCTATTCCTATTTGTTTTGTGAAAAGTAATCTTGGGTTTGTAGCATTTCATTACATAGAGAAATAAGCAAATAGTAATAATATTAATAATAATAATATTAATAATGACAATATTAATACTCAAACACTCATAAAATGTCGCTGCAAATGAGTATTAATATTTTAAATTCAAGTATAAATGATCAATGAAACTGGTCATACACCACTCTGAAGATCCTCAATGAAGGTGAAAGAACTTGTACAACTTCTAAGTGGTTCTTTTCCGTGTGTATGTCCGTGTGTGTGTATGAAATGCTACAAACCCAAGATTACTTATCACTATATATATATATATATATATATATATATATATATATATATATATATATATATATATATATATATATATATATATATATATATATATATATATATATATATATATATATATATATATATATATATATATATATATATATATATATATATATATATATATATATATATATATATATATATATATATATATATATATATATATATATATATATATATATATATATATATATATATATATATATATATATATATATATATATATATATATATATATATATATATATATATATATATAATGTTATAATGTTAAAAATGTTGCTTGTACTTAAACCCATAAAAATGTACTTACTAATTCACGTTTACATATACAGGGCGTCCATTACTACCAAATAAGTAAAAATGAGATAATTTTTTACCGCAAAATTTAGTAAAACACTGAATATTATATGGTTATTTGAATATTATATGACAGTGAAAACGAGAGACTTTAAAATTTTGTTTTAATCTTTAAACTCAAATTTTACTACATAACTGATTAAATTTAAAAAATATTACATATCAAATTAACAGATGCAGACGAGACAGATACAGATAAAACAGATTAGAGATAAAAGTGGTTGAATATACACTTTGAACACTCGGAATAGTTTCCACAAACACCAAAACACATTCACTTCGCTCGACGCGCGTTTCGCGAACCAAGTTGGCATCATCCGGAGACGATTAAAACTGTTTTAATTGTCCCCGGATGATGCCAACTTGGTTGGCGAAACGCGCGTCGAGCGAAGTGAATGTATTTTGGTATTTGTGGAAACTACTCAGAGTGTTATAGTTACATCAAGGTTCCAGCCCTATCCAATACACTTTGGAGACAGATGGGTTGGAAGATACGGTCCAATTGAATGACCTGCTATGTCACCTGGCCTATAACCTATAGATTTCTTTTGATGGGGTATTTTGAAGTAAAAAGTGTACGCTGTTGGCCTTATCTTACACACATTTTGAATGTTGCAACAAAGAATAAGATCAGAGAAATTAATAGGCTTACCGTAATCCGCAATGTATACGGCGAGGTTATAGACCGGGAGGCAGTGACAGATTTTCAAACGTGATTTTATCCAGTATAGAAAAACTCAAAATTTACTTAACAGCTCTTTGTTATCGGAATAACAGTTAATCTACGTTTTAACGTCAGTGCAGTTTCACCCCATTTGAATGCATGGGGTAGTTTGTGCTCCACTCGGAGACAATTGCAAATTTAGGACAATATATCTGCCATATAGAGGTATACATTTCCGAAGAGTTTTTGCCGGTCCGAGGTCTTGCAGGAAAAATAATATAATGACTAGACTATATATATATCAGCGAATATTGAGCGACGATATCTCAGGCGACGATATCGAATCTCGGGCGACGATATCGAATATTGAGCGACGATATCTTGAGCGAATATCAGCGAATTTTGAGCGACGATATCTCGGAAACCATAGCGAAAAAATTTATGATGTCAAACTTTTGCTACATTTTGACAGCTTTAATTTTGTATAGAAAGGCCTTATCGCTTAGTTTCCGAGATATAAGCGTAAAACCTGAAAAAGGTACGCCCCTAAACCCCGCTCACCTCCAAGGAGTGGGGCTAGTATGTTTACCTCCAAACTAGTCCAAACAAAGTCCCAGAGTCAATAATTGTGTTTTTTCCGTTTCTCGTCTGGACTAAAAACAATCTTAATTATATATACTCCTGTACATAAAAAACCGAAAAACCATAGTTTTGTTCAAATTTAATCGTAATAAACTTTTTTAGTTTTCCAACTATAGTGATATTTTTTTAATCAAATTGCATGGGCTTTGATCTTGATCTTTATATAATAATGTATTTTCAAGAAATTCGAATAAATTTTTTGGTGTTATAGAGGGTAGAACCATAAGTTACATTTTGTCCTAAATTTCTGAACACTGTGGAAAAATTAAAGAGCATAATGGTGTGTCTATATATTACATTTTTAAGCTTCGTCATTTCTTATCATTTCTTATCAATATCTTTATTCTAAAAGGATGTTTTTAATTGTTGTCATTGTTATAAGTTGCATTGTTTCCTTTAAAAATTGCTTCCTTTTGGAATAAAAATATGAGCAAGATAGAAGCGCTTACAGTGTGAAAAAATAAAAGTATCACTATCGATGCAAAACTGAAAATGATTTTACAATTGAATTTTTTGAAAAAATGTTTGTAGGGTTTTATATGTCCAGGAGCGTATTACTAAAATGAACGCAAGGCGAATGAATATTTTGTATAATTTCTGGCGGAACTGGCACATTTCGTTTTCCATATAATTAGGCCCTTCTCATTTTTATGCCTCATAAAATTGAATAATCCAATTCCGATGTGGTATTAACTATTAAGCGCGCAGCAAGCTCCATAATGCATAATAATAGGATTTGCCTATGCGGTTACAAAATGATAAATAGAATAATGGGTCGCGTTACAGATTTAGCAAGTACAGCCTTTACCACTATATTATCTCTATTTATAACCGGGATCAAGCAACACTGACATATTTCAGGTCCACAGACAAAAGCTGTCTGCACACATTATGATGAATTGAATAATTATGATTATTAATTATTTATGTTTGAGGCGGTCTCGGCCTACATAGATATTAGGGGCAAAGAGCGATGGTGCCGCTCGGCCCCCTCTTATCGAGGTCACATCTCTAGCCAAGGATCGGTAGCCAAGGCGCGCCACGGTCGGTTAATAACAACCGTAGCCTACCGATAGATCCAGCCGTGACAGCGCCAGTGACGTCAAAATGTAGGTGTAATTGAGTAAATGATGGGTAAAACTGAGTTGCGTCCCTTTATATATTGACTCCAATATCTCCGTACCTAGATCTAGGTACGGAAATATTGGAGTGAATATACACACCCCACAAAAATTATCGCACCACCGAAAATCTGGCATAAGTTTGATGGTGTTTATCTTTAGAGGCGTTTGTCCGATATGGATGATTTGGAGGTTGACTTTTTCGTAATCATTTTCAACCAAATAAAAAAAACTGTTTTTTAAGAAATCAGTAGAAAATGATTATGGAAGAGACAACCTATCATCCGAAAAAAAACATCCATATCGGACAAACGACTCTAATGATAAACACCATCAAACTTATGTAACATTGTCGGTGATGCGGTAATTTTTGTGGGATGTGTATAAAACATAAACATGAAATATATAAAACAGATATGAGCAACCCCCGGCCCTCCACCATCTTCAATCCGGCCCGCGGAGATTCAGAAAATTCAAGTAACGATATAAATTCAAATCGATAAATAATATTCTTAGGCGTTCGCAGTGGAACGCCACAGATCGAGTCAGAAAGAGTCGTTAGGAAGAGACAAACATATAAATATTGTATAAATTGTATATTGTATAATTGTATTGTATAAATAAATATATTGCTTATTGGGGGAATATATAAACCGCTCAGCGCGCGTCTCATCTCATTATTTCTTAACTGATAAAGTTCGCATCGCATATTTGCGTACGGCCAAGAGTACGACGCGGGAAATATTCAAGCAAATTCTATCAACATGTCTGGTTTAAGAAAGCCGAAACTGGACACAGGACACAGAATGTCATCAATTCCAAGACAAATTGACTGATGAATACTTTTTTATCTTGCACAGTGGTAAACCTATGTGTTTGTTGTACAATGAAACAGTTTTGAAAGCGACATTACTCCAGCAAGCATTTCGCTTAATATAATTTATTCACGGGCCAGTTAAGAAAAGATAAAATTAAAAAACTCATTACCAGTTTAGGGAAACAGCAACATATGTTCCATTCATAATATCAAATCTAGACATCGTTAAAGGTAGTTTTATAATTAGTTCCAAAATAGCGAAACATCGAGGTCAATTTTCTGAGGGACAGTTTGTTAAAAAGTGCCTGCCTAGGAGATGTTGCAGAACTTTTGTGCCCAGAAAAGAAGAACGAGTTTGAGAAAGGGAGCTGATCGCGACGTATAGATATGATGGCTAGTGATATCAAAAAAACATTGACGGATAGATTGGCTGATTTTCAAGCATTTCCGCATACTTTGGATGAACATGGAGCTTCAAAAACAAGGTCATTTGGTAAATCAGATTTTGAGTCATCTTAAAGCTGTATCCGAAACATCTAAGATAAATGCTTCACTATTTCATTAACTGTTTTAATTGTGATATATATTTTTTCTGATTTAACTCCATCTTGAATATTTACAACTTATTACGTGTTTTTCCTGGAGTACTAAGATATTTACCAGATGTAGACTCTTACGGGTTATGCTTCTTATAATAATTAAGGTACCAAGGGTGTTATAAGGATAATAACGGACCGAGGTAGGCAGTGTAGAATGTACGTCGACCGAGGGTGTCATTATCCTATAACACCCGTGGTGCCTTCAACGTTTATTGTCCTATTAATCTGTTATTTAATACAATTTTTCTTGACATTTACGATTTATTTATTTCGCATCTATTATGTTCAGAACGATTTGATTTAAAACAGAGTACAAATTAAAATTGTAAACGCATTGCATAGCAACGCATTTAATTTTTATTGACGGTAACAAAGGTTATTTGTAATTTATATTTTAGAAATGATTTATTTCCATGGTTATAAATGTATGGTGCCCAAAGGCGTTATAGATATTCATAGCGCCCAAGGGCGTTATTTCTCATATAATGTATCTCAAAATAGGGTGGTTATTTCAAAATAGCAGACTAGTACTGCCGCCGGTAGTTAAAAGGCGGCAAGTGATTTTTTTTCAATTTTAAGATTTTTGTATTTTTAGACTAAGATAAAAAAAATAATGCGATTTTTTAAATTTAAAATAAGCGGCAAGTGACATAACGTTACCATTTTGGAAGTAAAAAGACGAAAAGTATAAATATTTAACTTCATTCCCAAATTAAATAATCGTTTCACTTCTGTAAAGTTTACATATGAACTAGGAAATAATGGAAAACTCCCATTTTTAGATGTATTAGTAATTAAAAATAGTGCCAATAGGTTAGAATTTGAAAAACTAATTAGGAAGCGTAAATTTAAGGACACACTTCGTAATTCTACGACCTTTTAAAATGATATAGAGACTCCAAAATATGTAACCATCCCGTACGAACCCCGGTTTACTCGTGGTTTGAGTAAGATCTTCAAAATCGTAAATCGTACAACTTAGACAATCCAAAGGATAAAATTGTTCCAAATGAAAGGTTTGGGATTTACGAAATTAGTTGTAATGATTGTAATGATGTCTAGTGTTGCACAACATGCTTTTGATAACAATCATAGAATAGATATTAGTAATTTAAGATTAGTTAGAAATGTGACCAATAATAGACAGTTAGATGCATTTGAGAGCATAGAAATTGTAAAATGTAAAAGTAGTATGAATAGCGACAAGGGACCTATACCGTATAGCCCGCTTTACGCATTGCTTAGCAACTGATCATTGAAGCGTGACTAATGATTTCACCATAAATAGTATAAATAGGGTAGATTTTTAGTTTAAGATTAGTTTTAATCGTCGTAATGATGCCAACTTGGTTGGCGAAACGCGCGTCGAGCAAAGTAAAAGTGTTTTGGTGTTTGTGGAAACTACTCCGAGTGTTATAAATATTTAAGTTAAAAGGTGACATCTTTGCAAATATACCATTTATTTTTAATATAAATGGTATGGTTAAAAATATTTGCCTAATAATGCATATTTTGTAGTAGAAAGGCGGCATTATACACATATCTATCTATTACTAAAATATTTATAACAAATATTCGACTACGAATTAGTCTAGACGATTGTGTTACTATCTTTGTGATATTTTTGAGGTTTCGCATCCCACCAAGTAAACGCTTTGTTCCTTAAACGAAATAGTTCAACTAACTTTTTTTTCAAATCATAAATTTTACAATTTTACCATAAGGAAGTGACTTACTTACAAATAAGGAAGCGTTAAATTTATATTATTATAAGTATAAATATAGCTATTGACTTAAAAAATATTTTTTATGAATTTCTTATCAAATTGTTCTATAACTATATTCTATTAAAAATGTCCTAGACCTTCAATTAAAAAATATAGTCTCAGTTACAAACTAACAGTCTTATACCTATCATTAACTTAAAAACAGTGAGAAAAAAATAGTTCCTATTAATTTGTGCCATAATATAATATCATAGGCCAGAATATTATCATCGATTTTTTTGTTTTTTTTTTTATTTAATTTAGTTACCTAGTTTAAGTAAGTATAGTAGGTATTGATTGGTAATCATCATTTTTAGTTTTTTGTTTTTGTTAAAAATTTATTAACCATTTTTATTTTGTGTGTATTTTTTGTTTCTTTTAAATAATAGTCCAAAATTTATGTAAGTACTATTAAATATGTTTTACTGTAATATTTTTTCGAATTTATAGGTAATGAAAATAAATCACTTGTATTTATTGCAGAAAAGGGTTTTATTATTTTAAGCCTACTTTAGGATCAGAAAAACTAATATATCAAAAAATATATAAAAAAAAGAAAATTATTTTTTAATTTGGGTACTTTTAATTAATTAATAATATGAGGGTCAGAAGTGTAAAAACTTTTAGGTTGAGAAGACAGCCTTCTCCCAAAATAAAAGTGCAAGATTTTCTTTTTTTTTATATAATTTTTGATATATTAGTTTTTCTGATCTTAAAGTACGCTTAAAGAATTAACCAACATTTTTTAAAACCAAACTTAAATTATTGTCTTAAAATACATATAATTTCAGTATTTTCAATTAATGCTGAACCAAAAACCAAAGAACAACATCGTAAAGTTTTTGCCGTTTTTCTCGAAACTATGGTTTGGTCACTTGCCACCTTTTAATTTCTGACGACAGAGTAGGACATTAAACTTATTTTTAAGGCATCAGCAACATTCTGATGAACGGAAGATAATGGTAGCAAGGGTCCATTACTTTCTTTTTCGCTCTTGAAGTATTATTCTAAGAGGTTTGTTATGAATTATTGTCGGCTTTGTTTTTCAATAGTACAGTTAGCCATTATTGAACATATATTATTATGTAAAACTGTCAATGTGACTTTAAATTTGTTTTTTAAAATAACAAATTGTTTATAATAAATTTAAACATTTCTAAGACACTGTTTCCGATCTAAGTAAAACATGCGTTAATGCTTAACATTGTATTGCACTCTATGAGACGTCAGTCGTTCATTGCAACAACATACGTCGAGTGCTGATGCTCCTAGATATTGGCCAAAAATAACAAACGTAACGCGTAAATAGATCCATACACACGCCGAAATAGCTAAAAATGACATCTCACTATGTACATTTTATGTTATCACTGTAGTGAAACAGTTTTTATGTTGTTTCATTTGATGTTCCATTTTAATCTTGCTAGTTCTAATTAAAAATCAAATAAAAAATACTAAAGTTAGATTTGGGGTTGGGAGCGTTAAGTAAAATTTCACACAGAGGCGCTCGTTTAAACACTACGAGCCGGCCCTGAATTTAATGTAATCTTATAAGCATAAATTAATAAATCGATATATATTAAATTTATATTAAATTTATTCAGTCCTTACACATACGTTTAGAAATCCCAAGTAAAAATGTTTAGCTACAACAAATACTCGCCTTTCTTATTTCGCTTATGGATTTTCAATCTTCTAAACTTTGCGAATATGTAAATTACGTCATATCTTTTCAGTTCCACTTTGGACAATACGCAGGCTACCCACCTATTCAGGATAAAACTTAACTTTGTGTGTCAAGTTTAAAGTAGAAATATATTCGTTCGTGAATATTTCCTTTGGGATACGCCGCAGATGTTGCCGGCATTGTGTTGGAAAGAAATATACTCCTGTTTGGGTTTAGAAGTTTCTATTGTGGAGGCCGCGCAGTGCTGAACTTTTCCCTGTTTATTTTAAATTGAGAACGCAAAACTGCCGTTTACATGCAAAATAGAGTAGTCTGTTCATAATGCTCTTACAACTTTTTGTCAGTAAGTATCGCTATATATTACCAATGCGCGGGCACATGGTGTAAAATTGATGTCTAAAGCATATTGTACTAGGAAAATGCAAGATGTTGCTTCGAAATATCATCCATGTATTTAATATAAAACTCCGTGATTTCGGCTTAACGACAAATCTGTTAAACCAACAGAACAAAAAGGAGGCGTATTATATGAGGAGCGGATGAATACATAGGTACATTGTCCTTTTTTCAAATTTATTACAAAAGTGGTTAAAATGATCTTAGCGACTTCATTTTAACGAGTCTACCACACAATAAAATTTTCAGAGTACAGGCTGGGCACTGCACCGCGCGCGCAACACCTGTCGTTCTAATGCGGTTAGAGTTTTTGATGTGGAAACATCTATTACGGCGATATGAGGGTACATTTCGGGAAATGAGACGGAATTGTTAAAGCGGATGTGACATCATAACCCATCAATTATCATGTACAATACCTACCTACTAAATAAATTCAGCTACTACCTGATAGATGGCGTTTATAGCGCCAACCTCCATGGTGTGTGTGTGTTGCCTACCTTATTAAAAAGTCCTGATGTGAGTATCGAATCAGCGATCCCTGGTTTGGAAAGCGGGGCTTGAACTGCTGCACCATCATATGACTGCTATATGCTTTGTTAAATATCGTATACATGGTGCTTTGTTAGGACGGCGGTTAGCGTGTACATGATGCAAGTGCAAGTACAATGGACTCGTGTAGCAGTTAAAATATTAGGGTGTAGGTGGAATATTGTCATGACATGTCATGAATATTGTTGTTTTAGACTTGTATAAAATAAGATAATGTAACGTAATAGTATGGCGAAGAAATGTCTGCACAGCTTACAGGATACTTATCCTATTTCCACCGATTGAATCCTTCTTGTTTTAATGGCGCCAGTTCTATGAACACTAATTTGTTATGAATTAGTTGTTATTTGTTAATATGAACACTAAGTTACTTTCCGTAGAGTGAATTTTATGATACTATAATATTTTATTAAATCTATTGAATTTTGTTTAATCTCAAATTGATTTAAAGTGTTTCCTGAAAAGTTTCAAAAGAACAAGAAAGAAGAAGTAATTTATATATGACTATGTTTATTCTTAATCTTAAATCTTGATTATGTTTATTCTTATGAATGACTATGTTTATTCCTATCTTAAAAACTAGCAAAGTTTGAAATTGTTATTACCTCAGAAATTGATGTTAATCCTTTTTAATTACGATGCACAAAAATTTATAACTATTCTCGAACACTGGTTGGAACACGAACTAACAGATGCTGCTGGGCTCTGGTGGTGTCATCAAGCGGATGTCGCCGTACTACATCTGGAATGGTGCTATAATCGCTGGAACTTTTTTATGGGATATATTTACCTTCAAACCTTTAATTTTCGGCTTCTGGACTTATAATCTTTTATTACTTGAATAAGTGTGTCCATAGAAAAAATAATGCACATAAAAGTAGTGAGGAATGAAGCTTTTGATCTAATAATAGCAATATTAGAACTGTGCCTGAAAAAAACTCAATCCGAACCACAACAGCGTCCATAGAAAATGCTTGCTTTATTTGAATCGTATAAACGCGTTGTCATTGGTTTGACGTCACATGCTTGCTAGTCTGCAGACGCGATAGATCAACCATACTCCGTACTGTACAGCGTTAGGTTTATTCCGTGACGTTCCCGTTAGAGTGAACTGAACGAAGTCTGCATATTATTCACAGTATTATCTAGTAGTGCCTTTTTCTTTAGAGCGTCAAATATAGTTTGCTTATTGCTTGGTGTCAAATATGGAGGAGGGTTTCCACAAAGGAGATTCACATAATTTTCCGAACGTAGACGTGATTATGGTATCTGATTTTCTCGCGTCAAATACCGACTTCAACCTGCCCCAATCCAGTGATGTGAAAGCTAGTCGGCATAATAGCAATAACAATAACTATTGGCACAAATAATCGGCCCGTCCTAGCTCATAATAGTCACAAACCTTACTATAACATGCAGTCTGACGCATACAGTTGGCATGTGATGTCATTCGTCTAGTCTCGCTCGTGGGAGCATTTTCCTAGCCTCGCTGCGTTGGGGTAATTGTTATTACGAATAACGCAAAAAGTAAATAACTATTATTTTTTTACTTTCTAGGGGTTTATAATATCCATAGATCTATCATTTTCAGTTGAAGGCAAAATTTTGTGGACAGATATATTTCTTTATCTTGATCACAAAACTCTTGCGGCTGGGGACGCTACCAAGCCTCTATACTTTTCACTTGCTAATTACGACGAAAATATTTAATTTGCAGTTATTTCTGCTTGTAGACCTTTTCCACTGGCAT
>CAXKVY010006381.1:2500-65000 GCA_964058915.1 Tetropium fuscum | reverse complement strand
ACGGCGAATTTCAATCAGGTGTCATTGGTTTACGGGGCCCCTCGATTCGAGGGTATACTATTGGATTACGGTGAATTCCATATTCGATATTTTCAAAAGCAATTACAAAATATCTCATTCATATTCTAGAGCGGCGTGGGTTTTATATTGCTCCGAATATACACTTTGTAGGTAGATTGGGTTTATCTTATGCCTACCAGGATAAAGCCAGCAACACCCATCATAGACTATACATTGGTTTCAGATGGTTATACCTATTTCAGTATAAATATAAGATCGCATTTTTTAAATATAAAACACCATAATAAAAAGTCCATAGAGGTATAATATGTAATAGGATTTTGTAGGTCTTTATTTATTTACCAATGATTTGCTTTACCAGTGTAGGTAAAAAGATGTCTTCAAAGACAATAGTCTCAATTTATTAATTTTACACTAATTATACACTCTCTATTTGTACTGTACTTTTTATTTTTCGATGGAATTTCTTTTATTTGTTTAGCAGGGGCGAAGACACGTGGAGTGAACATCTTAGGCATAATTGTATAAATTGTTAAAATATATCTATGTTTTTGTATATAGTTTGAATGTTTTGATTGTTAAGGGATGTTAAGGGAAGCAATTGATTGAGCAGGTATTTACTTGATGAAAATACATCTAAATTAACAACAAAAATGATTTCAATATTGATTAAGATTCAATAAGATTCAATTAAGATTAATATGTATTAATTTTAAGATTAATATATTAAGTTAATCCCGAAGAGGGTTGGATGTGAAACATTGACGGGGTTGTGATAGGCCCTTTGTCATTTCTCACACTATTCAGCACTCAGAAGTATATTTACTAATGTCAGACAGACAAACATACAGACAGACCGACAGACAGATAGACAGAAAGAAAGAGAGATAGACACACATACAGACAGACAGACAGACAGGCAGACAGACAGACAGACAGGCAGGCAGACAGACAGACAGACAGACAGACAGACACACAGAGACAGACAGACACACAGAGACAGACAGACACACAGAGACAGACAGACAGATACACATCGAATCATCTCGTTTGTCCCTTTTTCTGCTGGTATTTTTTCTGGAGTTCTTTCTGCTATCCTTATAACTACGTTTGATTCTTTCATTATTATCCTTATTATCCTTTTTGGTTTTTGTTTTATATGCCTTTAAGGACGTAAACTGATAGGCATAGGCATAGACTGATATCTATTTCGCTGAACGCTTGCTTAAAGTCTAAAAAAAATTATGTGCATTTTCATATTCTTCTAGTAGTTTCCTGTTTAAATATTGATCTTAAAATATGCGTAACATTAACCAGCCTTTGGTCCAATATTCCATATTGTGTATATTTCTCTACCGTTTCTTTACAATAGTATTATTAATACTTTTTATGTTACATTAAGGAGAGGCATTTCTTCATATTTTTACAATTTATTTTGTTTCCTTTTCCTGGTACTGGCATTATTACCTTGGTTTTCATTCATTCGGTATTTCTTCATCTCGCCAGATTCTCTCCTACCTTCTTGATGAAGATGAAAATAAACTTTGCACGATTCGCTATTATGTAAAATTCTCGGGCAGTAAACGTTACAAATTATAAAATTTTCTATGTACTATGTATAAAAACTTATGGAATTGTTAATATTAAAATTAATTATATCCAGAAATAACTAAATAGTACTATAAATAAACAGTAATTAAATTTATAAGAAAATTAGATATAATTTAGCACAGATTTCTCGCTCAAATATCGTACAAGGCAATTATTATTAAACTTAAATTGTTAAATCGTATCAGAAATCCAAAGACATACAAAAAAATCCAACAAAATAATTCTAACCTTGAATTTCGAACCAGGTATAATATGAGACGTATGAAATTAAGAGAAATGTTACCATGTGAATATTAAAAATGTATCCCAATTATATAAAATTTTCCTAATTTCAATAACTCATATGCTTGCATGACTTCAATAATAATATTTATCATCCCTGAAAGAGACATTAAATTTATTAAATTATATATAAAAGACAATGATAAAATTTATTTAATAAGTAAGAATATTGTAAACATAGCATATAAAAAGTGTAGTGAAATTACCGAGGTGCTACAAAATAAAATACTAAAATACTATTACTATAATACGCTACAAAATTCTTCATGTCTATCTCATATACGAAACTGTATATTGGGGTAATTGAATTAGATCCACTTCTTAAGTCTGTCGGCTTATGGATTACACGCCTCCTTTCAGCTTCGAAAAAATTGGACCGACTTTGTTGAAATACCTAATATAACATTTTTATTTTGTGTGGCAAAAATTGGGGACAGTCCGCACAATTAGTTTCTACAACCAATTTTCTTTGTGTGTTTAAAGTAGCAAATGGTCCACACTATTAAAAATATATATTAAATGTGTGCGATTTGCAACACACCTTGAATATCTTAATAGTGGGGACCACACACATACTAGTGCTTGAAAACCCAATAGTGTGGACCGTCCTCACGTTTTGGTACACGTTCTTTATGCCTATCTCATATAGATGGCCACATAGGAAAAACGGTATACTTAATTGTAGCAATTGAATTAGAATCAAGTTTTGAATCAGTAGGCTTATGGTTTACACGCCTGCTTTCAGCTTTGAAAGTATTGGAAAAATTTTAAAGCATTATAAAATATTTTTTGAGAAAACAAAACCGACTTCAAAGAAATCTATTATAAAAAAACTGCACTAAAAAGTTAAAAAATAATTACGTTATTATGAAATTCGGGTGATGAGTGTATGTCAACATAATTGAAGTCCACACAAATAGTATTATATTCAGTAGTAGATCCACACTATTGCGGACTAACCTACCGCACCCACATCACAAGCGTAAACTATAAAATGACGTCTTGTATTACGCGGACAAAATCAATTAGACACTAGTAATAGCCAATGACATTGTAAAACTTGTCTAGAGTTGCAGGGATATTTATTATATAAGCTATTATTTAATTAAAATCATCGCTCACTCAGAAACACATTCCATAAATACCTACCCGTTATATTAATAAGTTTACTTCTCTAACATAACGAAATTCGAGAAATAATTTAGTATTTCAAATTCCCCGTAGTCATAATGAATTGTGTACGAAGGAAAAACTTCAACTCACACCTGTGCCTCTGCTGTGAAATAAATGAAGCAAAGGGGAACATTTACCTAAATAATTTATTAGGTAAATCAATAAGAAACAATTGCATACTATTAGGAACAAACTAGCAACAGCGGAGCGAGAACTGTAAATGAAATATATATGGGACCACGTTGCTTTTCGCATTGTCCATAATTGATAATGCAAAGTTCAAGGAGAGCACCTTAGATATTCCGATTTGTTCTGGGAATATCTCAGTTACTGATTGCACCTGAATTTAACGGTAGTAGACCGGGAGATGATAACACTTTTTTTCTCCGATTTCACCCAGCATGTCTTTTGGAGCAATGAAAGTGTAACTTGTGAAAAGCGGGCACTAGCCCGCTGGATGCTTTCCGGTCATTATCGGTCAAAAATACATTATTGAGAATAAGTAAATTTACATTTTGTCTTTTTATCGCTGGTTCATCCGCTATTGTAGATGAAAATGCTACAAATTTAGTTGTTTTGATATTCAGACTCAGAAGACCGTTGTTTGTCTAACAAATTTTTAGCTTTTCGCATCCCTTGTTCTGATTCTTTATAAACATTATCTCAATATTCTCTTACAAAATAATCACAGTGTCGTCAGCGTATGATATTATTTCACCACCTAGATCGGGTATTTGTGTCATAGAATTAATGTATACTAGGAATAATATCGGACCAAATACAATACCCTGTGGGACACCCATTGGACACCTATTGTAATAGGGAGTGGGTCACGATATAATATCTTGGTGAAGTATAGAGCACTTGTTGATTTCACTATAGTTATTCGACGTACTTGCTTTTAGATTCAGTTTAGGCTACGGTACGGTTTTTTTACACTAGCATCCACTGCATATAACGGCGTAAAATACAAATTCATGTAATTAAATGGGACTGGTCATATTCCGCGGTTCAACGTGCGGGCATGTTCGGCTGATCGACGGGCGAAACCAAACAAATTTGATTTTTCCGGCCGAATACGCCAGATAAGTTTGGTCTTGCAAGGTTCCCGGAGTGAATTTTTAGCTAAATTATTGATATTGAAGTAATCATTTTTTTAGTTTTTGACCGCAGACCACTAATAGACGTCTCACATAAAGTTTATCATAACAGGGACGTGGCAAGAAAACTTTGGCGCGTAATAGCAGAAGAAACAAACTTTAAAGAGTGAACTTTAAAGACGAACATGGCCGACAAAATTGGCCGGGCAGGTCGGCCGTATACGCCAGTGCAGAAATACACTCTGACAGTACCCTTAGAGTGAAAAATGTGTTAGTGCTTACCCAAATATATTAAAGCACCTTGTAACAATAACACCCAATAGATAGGTATGTCTTAAATATTATAATTAACTGTGTACCTCTTAGTGGAGTTTTCGAGCTTTAAGAGGACGATTTAAGAGGACAGGACGGACGTTCCACATTCTTCTCTAATCTTCATCACAGAAACTATTTTCTTCTGAAAAATAGTAGGTAGAACAACAGTAAATACCTACTTTCTCTACTTAAAAAAAACATGTATTATAATATTATTTTATTTTGCGATAAGCCGGCCCAATAATAAATTACATTTTCGCAAAAATAGGTTTTTGTAAAAACTATATAGGTATACTCGTAGTTATAAAATATGTACTAAAAACGATCTAAAAAAATATTTTTCTTGAGAAACTACAATCGCAGTTTAAAATCCTGAGATGACGGCTTACCGTGTGACCTTTTATGCATTTTAATCGCTTAACGTTTAATAGCCACTGATGGCAAATATTTTTAAAATCTGAATAGAAATGTCATATTATGACACACAACAAAAAACTATCATAATAAATAATCTTTTTCTACTACTCAACGAGCAAATACGTAGTAAGGGTAGAGATTATGTTAAATTCCTTAATGCTTTTTCGAGCGGGGTAAATACATGCGACAGATTAAACTATTTTAATTAAAATTCTCCGTTTGTAACTAGCGTGCTTAGCGTTTGATGAAAAGGGTTTCATGAAGCCAATTAAAACAATCACAGCTAATAATAGCAACACACCGCGAAGGTTCCTAGTTGGTAAACTCTGTATTTAGAATCGGGGCAAAAAGATATATAAATGTGAAATGAACACAATCAGCCTCAAAACGAACATTACATGAGTCCATAAACAACATTCCTGAAACAATGCCCTTCGGTTTTTGTATTGACCTGAATCAAAAGTGATCATATATACAAATAACCATGATCACAACCCAACAAATCGAAATTTTTGACTTGGACGGAACCGGTTTTGGATATTTTTGATGTGCTGATTCCAAAATGCATTTTTTCGTAGCCATTCTAGGTTTTAAGATACAGGCAAATTGATTTAGAAGGCAAAAATAATTAAACAATAGCCTTAGAGGCCAAAATTAAAAGTTAGTACCTAAAATTAGAATATAATTAGTTAGTTAAGTTATTTTATTCCACATGCGTAAAACCCGACCTTAAACACTTTATTTAAAAAAAAACAACAATAGCCGTTTTGAAACTCAATAATATGGTTGGGCTACACTGAATCACATCATGACAGCGCCTTGACGACCATGAATGTCGATCATCAACTAATATTCACGATCGACGTCCATGGTAATGTGCGTTAATTAACTCTATAGAAACTGACTTTCAAAGCTCTTCTCACGTAGAGGCTGATCTTCTCATGTAGAGTACTCTAAGCGGTGTTATGTGCCCACGCGTTTAGTGATGTGATGCGGCTTCCGGTTTTTTCAGCAAAGGAGTAGAAATAAAGAATATTATCCCTTTTTGTTTAAATAATTGATGAAGTTGATACACTGGAATTTGTGTATCAAAAATTTCGACCTGGGGGCAACTATATTAAATATTAAAAATTCCTGTATCTAATATGCGAGTGAAATGTGGCCCATAAATTGGGGAAGTTTTTATAGAAAAAACGAAAATGATATCTAGCGTATTTTTTGAGTTACGGAATTTTAAAGTTTGCCGTAAATTATGCAAAGATAATACTTACATCTCGTGTGTGCCGCGCCCGTGCGGAATGCTCGTGAGTCATACACTTACTGTCAAAACTAGTCTATGTATGTTATATGTAATATGAGTATGTTTTAAATGGTTTAATCGCCTTAAATAATAGGATATTTGTATTTACATATACTTACTTATATTACTTACATATACTTATAATAGTACTTATATTTAGGAGGCACATTTTCCGGTCCTTGTAAATGTGTAAAAGTATCACAAGCAGGGTTGTTCTTTAGTGCCTGATTAAAGTGCAATCAGGAAGAAGCTGATAATATATTTTGTACAGTTAAAATTTGCTGTTCACGAACTTCACATTAAAAAGACAGTCATAGAGGCTACTGACACAGATATAATGATATTAGGTATGTTTAACCTTACCAAAATAAGAAACCTTAGGAAATTATCTATACATGACAATAAAGTATATTTGGCAGTTCATGAAATAAATAAGAAGTTAAAAGAAAAGTAGAGAAACAAAAACATTATTAAAACTTTAGTGTCAATTTATATATGGTCCGGTTGTGACATAGTCAGTAATCCAATTGTGTTATGTGATTCTTTTTAGAGCATTTAAATAAAAGCTTGTTTTAAAAAATTTTATTTATTATTTCTAATAGGTACTATCAAGAATTCGTACAGCGAAAATCATTTCTTTAAAAGTCATTTCTTCTATTCACAATATGTACTTTAATTCACGTGGACTATAAGGAAATAATTTTTCCACGCATTTACGATGCTGGGAAGGGAAGTCAGGTTTAAAAGACGACCCCTATCTACTACCTAAAGCCAAAAATCCTGCAAGTGCACATAAACCAAATCAATATTGCAAAATAATCAAACTAGGAAAATTAAAAGCCGTAAACTGAAATTAAATGCACTTTCAGACTACCTCATCTATTGTATATTGCCACGTCATCCGTTCGATCATCCCCGGATTCTGTAGCATCCCACCGCCTGTGAATTAAAAGAGAAAATCAAGGGCTAGCGTAAACACTTTTAAGGCCATCGTGAAGACCGATCGTGTATCACGGCATTGACTCAAGGCTAAACTGCACCTTCCACTTTAAAAGCATTGTAAAGCATAAAACAAAAAGAACGCGGAGTTCAACGGATCTTCCCGCATCTCCGAATAATAAAAACGCAATAACAAAAGAGTTCTGGTCTATTTATTTGTAGTGTTGAAACTCGTATTCTTTATGATTAAATATCTTTATTTAAAAACACGTGAACTGGGGGAACCTTCGAACGATTAATTTTACTTGGGTAGGCGGCATGCATGCGCCTTTTATTAGTACAGTGGATCTGGGGTTCGAAAACAGATACTCAAATTCAATTTTTTTTTGCCCAATCTATTAAGTCGTGTCCCGCCATCATTTTGGCATGGTTTGTGCAGACAGAGTCAAGGGGGAGGGGGGGAACGAACAATTAAAAGCATGGGAAAATCGTTTTTACTGCATACTATCTCGGCGGCTTTTGACTTACAAAAAAAAAGTTGATTTAAAAAATTAAGAGTAACACAAAACACACACGCCTATTTAAGCGAAGCTGAGCGAAATCGGATAATTAGTTCGCGAGATATCACGAATCGCAGTTGCGAAAATAAGAAAAATCCAATTGATTTTTCATCGAGAGGGAGTGGAGTTGGAGGCTCAATTTTTGGTGGTAGAGCTATTATGAAGGAATTATGAGGCCGCAGGCTGGTGGTGGTGAGAAAACTAGGAGAGGGGGAAATCGAAAATTTTTAAAATGCCCATAACTTCTTAATATTGACCGATTTTAAAAAATCAAACGGATTTTTCGTCGTTTCTTCATCCGCTATACGACAGCATTAGCGCGTATTTTTTTGTTGCAAACTATAACTAAATAAAATAACTTTTCTAGTTAAAATATGTGGTTTTATATACTAACATACCAAAATAGAAAATAACACAGTAACCCTATACCGGTATGCCCACGCGGAAACGGCTAGACGTCACTGCGAAGAACGCTCCCATAAAATATATAATACTGGATAGGGGTGGAACCTTTGATGTAACTGTAACACTCGGAGTAGTTTCCACAAACACCAAAACACTTTCACTTCGCTCGACGCGCGTTTCGCCAACCAAGTTGGCATCATCCGGAGACGATTAAAACTAATCTTAAATTACAAAATCTACCATATTTATACTATTTTTCCGGTGACGTCACTAATGATATCACCGTGAAATTTACGCGTGACTAATCACGATTCAATGATCGGTTGCTAAGCAACGCGTAAAGCGGGCTACGGTATGATATCACCGTCAAATTTACGCGTGACTAATCACGCTTCAATCATCGGCTGCTAAGCAACGCGTAAAGCGGGCTATACGGGATAGGTCCCTTGTCGCTATTCATACTACTATTACACTTTACCATGAGTAAACCAAAGATACCAGTACGATCAGATATATCCCTAATGACTCTCACCACTGCTATCAACATAAAATGGCAAGTTTCAATTTTCTTGTCCATCGTTTACTAAGTTTCCCTCTCAGTAATGAGAGATTTGAAAAAGAAAAAGTATTAATTAAAGATATAGCTGTGAGTAATGGTTATCCTAGAGATATAGTTGAAAAACTAATTAGGAAGCGTAAATTTAAAGACACACTTCGTAATTCTACGACCTTTCAAAAGGACATAGAGGGTCCAAAATATGTATCCATCCCGTACGAACCCCGGTTTACTCATGGTTTGAGTAAGGTTTTCAAAAACGTGGGTATAACAGCGATCCATTCGTCGAGCAACAAATTACAACAACTTTTAGACAATCCAAAGGATAAAATTGTTCCAAATGAAAGGTCTGGGATTTACGAAATTAGTTGTAATGATTGTGATCGAAAATATATTGGACAAACGAGACGGTCAATTAACACCAGATTAAAAAACATATGGCTCATCTAAAATATGGAAGAACAGATAAGTCTAGTGTTGCACAACATGCTTTTGACAACAATCATAGAATAGCTATTAGTAATTTAAGATTAGTTAGAAATGTGACCAATAATAGACAGTTGGATGCATTTGAGAGCATAGAAATTGTAAAGTATAATAGTAGTATGAATAGCGACAAGGGACCTATCCCGTATAGCCCGCTTTACGCGTTGCTTAGCAACCGATGATTGAAGCGTGATTAGTCACGCGTAAATTTCACGGTGATATCATTAGTGACGTCACCGGAAAAAATAGTATAAATATGGTAGATTTTGTAATTTAAGATTAGTTTTAATCGTCTCCGGATGATGCCAACTTGGTTGGCGCAACGCGCGTCGAGCGAAGTGAAAGTGTTTTGGTGTTTGTGGAAACTACTCCGAGTGTTAAAATATATAATGTTCCCGAGATGAAATGTACACGTCATTGCGGAGGCCGCCCATATAAAATGCATTGATCTGCTGCGACATGACCAGTTTTCACTTCTAACGTAGTATACCGGTATAGGACTTGAATTATATTCCGAAATATTAGCACGCCATTCAGGAACACCCTGTATCTGGATTACCGTTCATATTCCCCCTTTGTTTCATATTATGGAAATACGCAGTTGATTAAAGATATATTTTTATGACAATATCTAATGATTTACCGGTATAAATTATCCGCACCCATATAAGTACGTCATGTCATGTACAGATGCCTGCTTTACTTATTTGGGGACTATGTTACAAAAAGATGCGCACATACAAACCTCAATTAAAAGTTTCTTTCTAAAAAATATGTTTTATCATTGAAACTTCAATATCAAGATAGGGATTTCCCCATAATTGAAAATATTTCCAAGTTTTCTGTCAGTGCCACACGTTGGAAGTTCCTAATAATAACGTTTTATGACGGAACAGATGTGAACCTTTAAAGGTGAGAACCAATTATAAACTTCGGCGCCGGCATTCTTCTTATTGGTCAACAGCAACTCATTAGTCCGCACTGTGAAATTGTAATGATAATAATAATAATAATAATAATATATTTTAACACGTTTATATACTATAGAAAATATACTATAAAAACAATTTCCTGTTCGTCTTGGAATTATGATTTCAAGCCACATAACTGATTTCAAGGAACATGAGCAAAATATGGCAACACTGTGCAACGAATTCCATTTTATTTTTTAGTTGAAAATGATAACTAGTTGAAAATGATTATTTTTTTTAATTTGCATTTTTATTTACATATTCTAACACGATTTTCTCTAAATATAATGCAATAAAAACAATTTCGTGTTTTCCAAACTAATAGAATAAAGTGGCTTAACCCCCCTCCCCAACCTTTCAATTTATTTTAAATACCTATGACGTCTACAGTTTTTGGCAGAGTGGTATACGTTTTATGATATTTTCGGATAGTACCTTTAAAAACCATTTTAAGAAAAAATATTTTATAAAAACTGTAAACAGTCAAAAATTAATTTTATTGCTTAGCTATCGTAGCTACTGCACAAAATTGCTGACATAGTCATTGATTAACTAACATTAGGTATTTAAAATATATGGAGTCATCTTTCTCATTTCTCTTGTAATTCGTTTATTTAAATCATCTAAATTATTAGGCTGTTTTAAAACTTTTATCAAACAATTTTTTTTTGACATTATTAGACGTTTCTTCATCGATGTGCAATTTTGAAGAGCTGAATTGAAATTCCTTATTTACAGTATATGTGACATAAATTTAATTTTTCATTGTTTTCCATCTGACGTTAGTCAGCATGGAATTTATTTGTATAATTTGTATAGTCTTTGTATAGGTACCTAAGTTACCGGTGATCGTTTTGAATATTGATCCTAGTGAAACCTAGAGTTTTCATGACAACTATGTCCTCATCGAATTTTGTTTTTATGAAGTTTTAAATTTGATTTAAAAGGTTGACTTCTATGTGAAAAAGATTTAAGTGGTGGATTGCGTGGTCAAAGGTGCTCAGGAGTTGATTTAGGATTTGTCCATTATGATCAAAAGTAATTTTTTTAAAGAATTAATGTTTCTGTGTATTAGTAATGTCCATTTGTCGTGTGATAACTCTATTTTTATGCCTTCGGGGCGATCATACACTCCGACTGTGTAGTTGATCAGTAATATTGAAAATTGGGAGGCTGCTATTCCGATCAGCAGAATAAACCTGAAAATGTATTTTTAGTCTTCAGAATAAAGTTTCATTTCGTCGATGTTTGTTTTTGGATTTTGCTTTGCTTCAGTATTCCGATAATGCCGAAATTTTTAAAGATTTCAATTCTATGAAAGGGACCATCAATTTGTTTTGAAGATCATTATCCATTATTTGGGATTTTTTTACAAATACTTTTTCTGGGACGAATATATCTATATTTATATATATTTTTTATTCTAGCTATTTTATAATAATTGTATTATTATTATCAAAACGGTGTCTAAAGTATTTTGTGGTCAAGTATTTTTGATCATATATAAAGTTTCTGGTGGTAGAGACTAGACGTGTGACCGATAATTAATTGATATGGAGTAAATGGCAAAATTAAAAAAAAACATAGCAGACAATCTATTGGTGTTTAATATGGATCTGTAGGTAGCGATCTACAATTCTAGATCTACATTCTACCATTCCAGAAAACCATCCATCGGCTATGAAAAACTACGTCAAAATGATCCTGAACGAAATATCTGGATCTTATGGACTTATGTATAAAACTGCAGAAGCTGGTGCTGATCTCTGAGAAGTTGTAAGTATCGTGGCCACATCAATTATCTTCTTTATCGAAGCTCTCTTAATAGTTTTCAAAGGGTTCTCTGCTTCTCGAAAAATTATTTCATGTGGAATAATCCAGCGGATTACAATCATGAGTGTCCGACGGCTATTAATTTGCCCTTACAAAGTCAGGCATATTTTGTTTGCCTGATTACCTCTACCTCTTGTTTGCAGTTGTTCGCATGTATTTCATTCGGTTGATAAGAAAATATTTACAACTATGACAAAGATAGGCGCCACTTTTTTGCCGCTAACCAAAGATAGGCGCCACTAACATATAATTGTAACTTGTCTTACGTATGTAGTTTTTAAATACAAAAAATATTTATTACTACCTTATAAGTGAAAATTTTAATTATTATTGATTATTGGTTGTCATGTATGATTATCTCTACGGCGACATTCTATTACACAATATTTCATTGAGAAACAATCAGTAGGTCGTTTATGGGTTATTGTAGGTATATAATATTTTTATTAAAATCATATAACAATATTTAGCAGAATACAAATATTTTTTTAAGAATTAAAAACCGTTAGTAGCGGAATTAGGCCAGGTCTTGGCTCGCCCCCACCACATCTTGGCAGCTGTCTATTGATAAGGTGATCCCTGTAGCCAAAAATACACGTACGGATGGGTAGAGGTCATTGGTTTGTGCTTGATGTCAATGTCAATGTCAACCGTGTAGGTATCGTTGATACAAGTTGACATGGTAAAGAAAGATGCCTATAATAGGGAATAAAACGCTGACGATAATGTACATGGTAATGTCACAGGTGGATTTAAGGTCAGTCGGGAAAATTTGACTAGAATTGCGTCAAAGGAAAATTGTCTAGAATCGTAAATACGTATGTGAGAATATGAAGCTATATTAGTAACAAATTTTCAATACATTAAATACTAAATTATGCAGTTTGATGGACGATAATATAATAATTCATTTTTACCACAATAAATCGTAAATAATAATCACAACTCAATTATTCCTTATGATTTTTTTAAACAATAGTCTCGATCGTATGAATTTCATATTAAATTTTATTGTGATTACTTGCGAAAGGAGTATACGTAAGTGTGATTGCCACTGTCTACCAATAAATCCGCGAATCAAATAAGGATTCTTTAGAAATCGTTTCAAAGTGATCCTTCACCTATCGAGTACTTCCAACTTTAACCCTTTCGGTTCGTTTTATCGGTATTTTTTTAGCGCAATAGCTTTCTACGAGCATGATAAAACTCTTCAATGAAACTTCACGCCTTTATTTTTCTTGTGCTGAAGTAGAGCTAACATAAAATACATTGTTGAATGAACTGAGGAACTAAAAATTATTAAGAGTTACATTGTAAAACACGACAAAATGCAGCAAGGTATTACATCAAATTCTCGCTTGTACTAGCAAGAATGTAGTCGATATATTTCGTGAAAGTTAGTCTCTAGAGCCAAAGACATGCTATTTCTTTTTATGGTATCAGCACCAGATTGAAAGATATTATGCAAATCACAGAATGGATCCAGTAACATTGACACACAAAAGGTTGTCATATTTGTTTCTCCTAAAACTGCTCTGCAATCGTTATCACTATTGATCCAAATTTGTTCAATGTCGTGGTTACGTACCACAAGATTCCCGTACGCAGCCCATTACTTTTCACATGTTGACTGTCTAAGGCTTCAACTACAACACTCAATCTCAATATAGCACAAAACCGCAAGATTATGTTTCAATGTGTTATATGGGGATCATAGCGGATCCTGATGTTAGAGAGAGATGAAGTGATTTTATTCCAAATATGGCTGATTTTGACAGATTTTTCCAAATTTTGTTATTAAATAGATTCGGATATTACCCATTCAGCTATATTATGGAAAAAAAGAAACCAACTTAACTTAACATTAGGTACTATTATGGCAAATTAGACATTGTTTAACGCAGACACAAAATTCACGTCAAGGTGCTTATCATGACGCTTTATTGTTAGACAACAACACTAAGCAACGGTAAAATGGGATTATTTAAAAACCTAAATACTAACACGACATAACCTAATGAAATCCAAACATATATTTCTAAATTTCTTTTTTGGATTACAGCATAATAATAATGAGTATATTAATAAATGACCAATTGTTGCAAGTTTATTTTTCAAGAAAGGACCACGTACATTTCTTATGGAAAATGGCTTTCGGCAAAATTTTCTGAAAATTAAAAAATCCTGATCCTCATTCAAAAATCTCGTAGGCACAACTCAATCCTATAACCAGTTTCTGAATTATGGGTCAGTCATCAAAATTGACTCTTTTTGACTTTAAGAGATAATTTTTTTTAACATATTTGTCTATCATAAATAAATAAAATTTTTTATTTATCACTGAAATTTCGCAAATGTAAAAAATGTAAAACTTATTGGACCTTCATGTCATAGATAGACAAAACTACAAATAATTACTGCAGAGTCAACTAACATACCTACGTACATAAAAAGCATAGAACATTCAGTTCTAATAGTCTCCGGATGATGCCAACTTAGTTGGCGAAACGCGCGTCGAGCGAAGTGAAAGTGTTTTGGTGATTGTGGAAACTACTCAGTGTTATAGTTACATCAAAGGTTTCAGCCCTATCCAGTAACATTCAATAGTAATTAAGATTCAGACACACCCACATACACGCACATAATTAAGAGCATAAATATTCATCCACAGAATAAAAGGCCATGTGTTTTTGCCCTACTCTTAATTCGGTTAATAGTTGATGAATGTAGTCGCTATATATAATTCTAATTATAACATACGACGTTATAATTAGGAATTATATCGTTTTTTATAAATGTTTTTTCCCTTTTTTTGATTTCCATAACAGGGTAACCCACAGATCTCCGCCACGACCGGAGCTACTAGACCAATAGATATTAAGGCAAAACATTCTGAAAAGTAGTTTTGCCTATAATGAGCGACACTTTAAAATGTTCACCCTGTAGGCTAAAAAGTTTTTTAGCCTACAGGGTGTACCATATATCCGAGATAACGATTTCGGGTATTTTTTTTAATGGACCACCCCCTATATTTCTTCATTTTTAGAATATGCCCTATGAGAGCTTGACAAGAATATTTCGTGTTCATGCCTCAGATGCGACGTTACCAAGTATTCCGATTTGCAAGAAAAAGCAGCCAAACAAATTGTATTGTTAGAGCTACATTAAAAAAATTCAGTATGCAAGTATCAAATGTATGTACGAAAATTTGCAAAGTATTAGCAATAGTTTAAAATATACGGGGTGTTCAGAATGAATCAACCAACCGATTTTACCATTTTTAAATCGCTAAAATGATTTCTTTCCTAATGGAACACCCTGACTGCGAATGAATAATTTGAATGCCTATTTAATAGGCTTTCCAATGATACCATAATCTAATATGAATATTATTGGTTAAAATCATAGAAATCATAAGTAAATGCGATTTTACTTAGATTATTATTGACACCAACTTAAATTAACAAAACAGCAAACAACTAGTCACTAATATTTTTTATTTTTTAATAATTTTATCTTAAAAGGTGTTCAAAATGCCTACCATTTTTGTGAATGCATTTTCGTGCTCTACCAATTACAGAATATCGTACTTTTGTACTATACTATGCAAATTTTCGTACATACCTTAAGACATACTTTCGTACATACTTGAATACTGAATTTTTTTAATGAAGCTGTAACAATACAATTTGTATGATTTTTTTTTAGTTTCGATGATTCTTCACAGATTTTCGTTGCAAATCGAATATCTGGACAACGTCGCATCTGACGCATAAAAACGAAATATCCTCGTGAAGCCCTCATATGGATTCTAAAAACGAAAAAATATAGGGGTGGTCCATTTAAAAAAAATACCTGAAATCTTGAGTTCGGATATGTGGTATACTTTGTAGACTCAAAAACAAATTAAAGTATGGCTTATTATAGACAAAACTACTTCTCAGAATGCTTTGCCTCAATCTCTATTGGTCTAGCAGCTACGGTCCGAGCGGAGATAGGTGGGCCAACCTGTATAAACACGGAACCGTCAAAATCGACATTTCAAGATATATTTCTTTACAGGATGATAATGGGTGACAATATGCTATACACCCTATATATTTTTTTCATAGTAAACATTTTTTTCATATGCGCTGAGTCTCCATTAACCCATTAACAGACCATTAACCTATTAACATTAATATTATATTTCCCTTATTACCACATATAAATTAAAACTTTTTGATCTAAGTTATAGGCTTTTTGGTGCCTTCTTAAAATGTGACACAAAAGTTTGTACAGGGTCTTACATAAAATAATGCCGGCAAAGAAATGTCAATTTAGAGAAAATCGCAAATAACTAAATTCGATCAATTGTATTGGCAACGGCTAGATTTTACTTATTTTTTAATATGTTATTATCAAATGCAAACTAGATCATTCATACTATAGTTTTGGATCAAACATGTCATATCAGGTGTTCATTTTGTGTCAGGCTTGTAGATAGTAGATGCCGACCGCAGGCGAGATTAAAGTTTGTATGCTTTTTCAATTAACACTGTACATTGTTTATAGTTTAACGTAGAAATAAAACTATCAATCCAATGAGCTGTGCCCACGAAAACTTTTAATCAGGACGTCGAGAACTGCATCATATTACATTTATAGCGGCTAGGTTATTGCTGCATTAAAATACCTTGTGATTGATATCACCGGTATTTCCGTCACAATCCCAGAGAGCACTGTCAACACGTTTCATTTTATATAATGTTGACTTAAAAGCACGGTGTCCAAATACCTTTAAGTGGGTCGGGTCTGGTTACTGCGCATCGCCTAGGGAGGTGGGTGGAACCGTGCAATTTAATTTGGACAGCAATAAGGGACAATTCATTTTAATTTGAGTTAAAGTATAGATACGTTGTATGCCTGCTGTTGTACGTCGCTGTTCTAAACTTACAAAATCGAATCGGCTAAGAACATGTAAGCAGCACTTCATTCAGGGTACTGACCATCAGTTTTGAAGTAAAGATACTTAATTAAGAAACTGTTTTTGTAATGTTTCAGCTTCTTTTCTATGTACATCATAATATGGATTTCAAATTAGGATTTTTTGTGAGTCCATTTGTCACATTACAGTACTTTTCGACGCATATCGCTTCTCTATATAGGATAGTATAGAACGCACTGAGACCCCTCTATGAGTACACATGCTTCCCTTTGGTTCCATCACACAGAAGATTTGCTTTGAAGAGCTCATGTTAAACACCCTGTGTATTTACCAATGCCACGTTGAGCTGCTTAGTGCCACTATTTCTTTTGTATTTCTCGCATCCTCTGTGCTAATAACAAACTGTTGAAACTGTGTTAAGTTAAACATCATCCCCGTTACATAAAGGCCGCCCCCATGTACTTAAAGCGTCACCAAATACGTAAGGGGGATTACTTATAGAGGCACCGCAGCCACACATACACACATATGTACGCATCAGTAAGATGGAAGAGATTTGCTTCCCACATCTCAAAAAGGAACAAATTACTCGGAATTGTAAATTCAAGCCCTCGGCGGCAGTAGGTATACTTGTTTGTAAATTACAAGGCACTATTATTATGGTCATAGTACGGAAGCTAATATCAAATATTTTTTATTTGTAACCGCCAGCAGAATTCATATCACTTACATCGCTCGAAAATTATTCTCCCTTCAGCGATTTTTATTCTGTTGCTCAAAAAAGATCCAAAGCATATTATAATCATAAACATATGTTAATGAGTCTGTTCCTCGATAGATGCCGTTACCAGTTTTTGTTTTAACTTATTGGACAACACAATATACAATAATCCAGGCAGCAGAGTATACGTCATTTACGTATCATTCACGTCGAGTTGTCAACTGCCACCAAAAAGAAACGTATTTTAAACGACATTTTTTTTACACTTATTAGCGACGTCATCTAGAAAACGTTATTATACAGGTGTATTGTTTGCAACGTAATATAGGCATTGACCAAAAAATGGCATTAAAAACAAACATAATACAATATTTAAAATAACTACCATTCGCACAGTCGCACTACAAGAAGCCTTTGTGCTGTACCCCGCTCCTTACGCACCTGCACGCCTTTTCTATCACACCACGAAGTAAAGCGGACGATTTGTCGGTATTCTCAACGGGGTTTATTGTTTATTGCCTAAATTAATTGTTAATCCATCATTACACCCATTAGGTTTGGTAAGTATGTTAATGTTAAGTTTGAATGTTGAATTTAAAATGTAGGTACCTTCTGACATTCTAACTGAGTATTAAAAATTAGGTAAGGTTAGTTGCTTTTGTCACAGATCATTTTTCGCTTTATATTTAAAAATGTAACATGTACGTGAAAATGTAAGTGTAAATGTAAAAATAAAATATGACATGCAAAGTAATGTGGTATTGATAATGACTATGTGGTATTTACAGAGTAAGCTCAAGGCAATTCCTGGAATTTGATAGAATGTGTTTATTTATTAACTCAAAGCCCAACTCCCATCCCTGTTCCCAATTACGAATTACGATGAAGAGAATAGTAAAAACAAGTTCTATAAATTATCTAGATTGATGTGAAAATTACGTTTTTAGATAACGTCATTTCGATGAGACATATTTTCGTCATTTTTACGTCGTTACAATGTTACTGGTGATAGTGACGTAGTGGGTCACGTAAATATCACGGGAAAATGCCGTCACTTTGCTGCCTGGGAACGTATAGTAAAAAAATGGTACACGATGACGTTTCTGTCATTACTGGCATAGTATTTGTTAGTATCGCTTTTTATCTTAATCGTATAATAATTTTGTATATCTTTAATAAAATCGAATAACTTTAAAATTATGGGGGATATTATGTCATTCATCAGAGTCGAAGCATATATAGGTCTCTAACTATAAACAGTACCGTTATGGTGTCAAACTGCAACAAGCATAAAGCCATTTCATGCGGTGAGTGCCTCTGAAACGCTCCCTTTGAATTGCCCCGATGCAAGTAGACCTTTATTTCTGGATACTTAACTAAATCATTAATATTTGTTCCAGGTGGGTGTTGACTTAATGAGGTTTTGCGGTCGACAATGCTTTATCCTTTGACAGGCTGTTAGTATGTGTGTGTTGTGTTTTACTCAAATTATCCCTTGTTTCATACGGATAAGTATTTTCTGCACCAGAACTATGGGTTTATAATAACATTATTCACACGTTTAAATAAGGGATTAATTTTCTGCTTTGGACTCTCGGATCATCTTGAAATGATTGTTTTCTCTAAATTCTCTAAATTCTCTAAATGTATTTCAAATACAGACCCCCACCAATCTTTGTAACAAATAATTCGCATATTGTAATAACACCAGAACTGTCTAAATTCTAAATATTGCAAAGATCTAAGTTTATGTATATTATATGAAATAAGTATTTTATTTAAATAATTTCTATTAGCATATACGCACCCATACAGTTATATTTTGCGCTAATCCTGTTTGGTTTGGATATCGGCATTATAGGTGAAATATTAAATAAACTAATAAATGCACGAGGGCATATAAATCGGCATATACCTTAAGGGTCTTATTTATATATCTGCAGGATAAAAACACGCTGAACTTATAATAATTACAACTGGCTAAAGTATTTCTGAGAAATAGGTGCCACTACATTGCAAAATTCACAATCGCGACACATGATGTATCTTAGGGGTGAATATCGAATGTAAATAAAACCAAATACACAACTAGCAAACAAAAATTTTTAAACATGGCTGAAGATCATAATAAGAAGAATAATAATCATAATAAGAAGGTGTTACTCAGGATAACAGGTATATATCTTATTTTAAGTTATATCTCGGTACAGAAGTTAAACACACTCGTAAAGCATCCAATAAAAACATCCAACAAAAAAAATTATACATTAATGACTACATGCCTACTAAAACTTTGTGGACGCGGTGCCAGACTGACAATTTTACTAATATGATTCCAGTCCTCTAACAACGTTTTAAGGCTGTGTATAAGGAATTTCAACCGCGTGCTGATAGCGAAAGATACAGACACTGTTTTCAAAATCAGCCGCTATTCCACATTGCCAGCATATTCCATATTTGCACCTTCTCCTTTATATATACCTACGTTAGTAAACCAAGAAATTTTAAACTTTGTTTGAAGACATAATCATAAGAAGAAGAGGGAGCTATTTAGGATAAACACAGCCATGTAGGAGTATCTTAAGGGTAAACATCGAATGGGAAAAAACAAAATTCTATACATGTATTAAACGAAGAATTTTAATCTGTTTTTTAATTTAGTATTTTGGTTTACTTGATTGATAATTACTTGATTAGATGATTAGAATCTAAGACTTGTTTTATATACACAAGGTCTGCTGCAATGTATTTTGAAATTGTTAAGTTTAATATCAAAATCTAAAATTTACTTTAACTCGTTAAAATATAGTTCATTGCCATTTTTGATAAATATTTGATTTTCAATGTTAACTGCCAAGACATGAACACGAAATTTTAATACAAAATTTTTAAGTCAGAGGTAATATTGAAAATGACCTATTTTTCCAGAAAATAAAAATCTGAACACGGGAATATTTTTTTTTACATGTCAGGTCGTTTTAATTACATTAACGTTAGATATTTAATGTAATTAAAACTACATTGCATGTTAAAATTTGTACTCCCAGTTTTCAGAGATATTCCGAAAAAATATGTACTTTTTTATTCAATATAATCAATAATTTCATGTTCCGATGATAGATATTTGTCAAATTAAGTTACTTCACCAGAATCAAAACGAAACTCGCATATAGTACAGACTGTTTTAATTGTGTCATTTTTTTCCTAGGGGTGGCTTTGAGCCATTTCTGTCTTAACCCATCGTCCTTAGAAATAGTCCAAATAATTATTATTTGTTTTACTAATTGACTGAACTCACATACAGCAGATTCATGGAATACAGACAGAAGAAAAATGTAGGATCTCTCTCTGAAATGTGCTGATTGCCTATTTTCCGATCTTTCAAAGAAATGAATGAAATGATATGGACGACAAATTGCTAATTATTATGCTACCAAATACTAAGACCAAAAAATCAAGATCTCTTGTCGAAACGGAATATTTAAGCGTCTGCAGAAAATATGCATACACCAGACTCTCGGAATTTGAATAATCGGCGTTTCTTCTATAAGTTTGCGAACGGTAGGTAAAGCACAGTAACAAAATAATTCATGGCCTTTCACCAGTTCGGTAAAATGCCAGAAGACTTGCTACTTTTCTGCAACTAGCTCATGTGAAATAGTATACTGGGCACTGCTTTCGCAGAACTTCGACCACGCTGCTGCTGCTTCTGGTGTGCACATAACAATGTTGAAGCAACATTGGGGATAAAAGTGGAGATAGTTCAATGTATTAAATAATTGTTCACAAATCAGTAAAAATTTCCTATTGTCGTTTGTAGTTGTAATATAATAAAACCAGTTTCGTATATTTTTTTATTCAAAACCATCATTTTGTGATTGTCAATTTAAATTACCAGTTTGACTTAAATTGTTATCTGGAACGTTGCATAGCAACGAACTAATTCTACCTAGACAGAAAAAGTCCACTTTTTCTGTCTAGGCAGTAAAAATACACCTTTGAAGCCTGTCAAGTGTCATTAAAATGCCACTTTTTATGACATTTGGAGAAAAAATTCTTTTTAATCCTTCAGTTTTTACAATGTCCGTAAAGTTAGCACAGCAAAGTGAGAAGACATCATCGTAAATAGGTGGAGAATGAAAGGCTCTTTAAAAGCTAATTAAGTACCGTACTCCCGAATTTTAGGCAGCTACTGGTTCCGAGAAATTAGCTGCTCTGCTAACTTTTAAATAACTTAGCAAAGCAATATTTAGTAAATCGGTTCCTTCAACGAAAATGGAAAAATAATATGACTGGTAATTAGGCTAATTAAATGCTACGAATACCTATTCCATAATTGATGATTTATTGCAAAAATAATTAACTTAATAAGCCCTAACAACTAAATGTTTAATTTTACTGTCTGCTGTAATTCTTAAAAAAATAAAATAAACTCCAAGTTTGCAAATATTAATCATCATAATTAATTAATTAAAGAGCCAATTAACTTGAATAAGTATATTTAAGAAAATAGCTTAAGTACAATGGAAATTAAACAAAAATGACAAAATATGGCAGCAAATAAATGTTCGGACGGTAATAATTGATTATGATTTAATAACTTGTAACATCTCCTTTAGCCTTTATAACGGCGCGAATTCTTTTTCAGCTCAGTGTCCACTAAGGGTTTATAGAAGTCTGGGGTGAAAGAATCCCAAATCTCCCGAATTTTTCTCTTGAGGTCAGGAATTAACCTCTGATGGTTATTTCGTAAGGCTCTTTTCATATAGTGCCATAATGTTTCAATGATATTTAGATCGAGACCGCTCGACGGCCAGCTCAAGGCATTAATATCATTGTCTTTAAACCATTTTTTGGTGAGTTTGGTTGTATGACAGGATGCACCGTCCTGCTGGAAAACCAAATTTCTGTTACCAAACTGCTCTGCTGCTAAGGGCAACAGGTTCCTCTCCAATATGCCCCGATATATATCTGCATTAATGGTGCCGTCAATGAACTCTAACATTCCTACCCCCTTTGACGACATGCACCCCCAGATCATGACTCCTTTTTGAAAACTCACAGTACGTTTTAGACAGTCCTTATGGAAGACTTCATTAGGCGTTCGTTATCAGGTGCTTACGAAAATCCCCAACGCACACGTCAAACTTAGACTCATCGCTGAAAATGACTTGAGCCCACTCTTCACTTGTCCAAGCAGCTTTCGATTTAGCCTATACTAGACGCTTCTTCTTCTGTGATTCTGTTAGCACAGGTTTTTCTTTGCCTCGATGAAAGTAAAATCTTCATTTAGCATTTGACGTGAATACTTGTTGCCTTACCTTGTAAAAACCACCGCGACCCGATTTATCCATTGACGACAACATTCTCTCGATACCCTAATACCTGTTTCTTCGTTCCACACCTCGGTAATGTCTTGCAGAGTAGCTCTTCTATGGCACTTACAGATTTTAAATAAAGTGCCTTTGTGCTCTCTTAGTTACTTTAGGCGGTCAAGCAGAACTTGACCATCAACACCACCGGTTTCTCCTAATTCTCTCTCCAATAATGGATTTCGGAATAACCAAGTCATCAGCGATTTTTATCATTGATTTTCCACCCGCATATTGCGTAATTATTATTTCACGCACTTGTTTAGGGATTGCTAAGCCGCGTGCCATTTTGACCAATACTTAATTGTTAACAAAACGCCAAAAACACTAACAAGCCTATGAATTCTAAAAAACGTGCATGTCATTTTCAGCGCATACTTGTTTTGAGAGTAGAAAAGTCCGCACATTTAGTTGTCGGCAAATTATGCAAACCATTACTGTGATCCTATCTAAATGCTATAACAAAAATTATTTGTTAATAGTTATTGACGCACTGCCTAAAATGAGGACGCTCTTGTAAAATATTTTTATTTTAAGCTTATATTTTATTACTAGATTACTACTGACAGTATTAATTATTATTTCTGAAATTTACGGCCGTCCGAACATTTAGTATCAACTAAATGTTCTCGTATAAACCCCATATCTGGCGGACCAACTTGGCAATCGCTTATCATTACGCACGTTTTAAAAACAGAAAATCGGTAAAATTAATATTTTTGTAGAATTATTCGAAAATGAGCGATTTTGTCCTATAGGCCGTATTGCTGTTATTGCTCAAATAATGAAATGTTCCATAAACGCTAATTAGGTGGTGTCAAAGTCTGCAATAACTAACAAGCATTCCCGAAATACATGCTTTTACTACAAGCGCTCCGTTGGATTGAGTTTCATCCAGCAGATCATCTTCCATATTTGAAAAAATATTTATGTAGCACATTTTTTCGATGTTATTAATTAAAGGCTATATATATATATATATATATATATATATATATATATATATATATATATATATATATATATATATATATATATATATATATAATTATTATATATATTAAAGGCTAGATATATGCTAATTAAGTGCTGCAAATTAGCACTAAATAACAAGCATTCCCGAAAAATACTTTTTTTTCTCTTAGAGCTCTGCTAGATTGACCATCGCCCATGTTTGCAAAAAATATTTATGTAAGACATTATTTCAACGTTATTAATTAAAGGTCCAAATATTGTAAGACATTCCATAATGTAAGTCCATTTGATCATAAAAATCCCAAGCAAATTTAGAAATGATCACTAATGTTACAATAGTAAATAAAAAACATTATCTGGTATTCTAACATATTTTGACAGTGAATTTATAATTTTACGTGGCCTATGTAACTGTCCAAATTCACAATAAACGACAGGCAGATTTAACTTCTAAGACGATGCCCTATGCGCTAAGTTTATGACAAAAAATCATGACGAGTGCGGTTTAAAATCATTGGAACATTACTGCTAAATTTGTTATGAAATTGAATGTTTATAAAAGTGACTGGAATAAAATTATTGGTAAAAATGAACATAGATAGATTTTAATTGTTTTGGGAGAAACAGTTCCAAACTGTCGCTCATTGAGTACCGCACTGGGTAGCGCACTGAGATATTAACCTTATCCTCAGTTATTAGATTCGTCCTAGCTTTTTTGGGCAATGTTTGTTACTTAGTGTAAATTTTTTGCAGCACTTAATTTTAGTATTTATCGAGCATTTAATTAATAACGTTGAAAAAATTGTCTTACATAAATATTTTTCGCAAATATGGGTGATGCTCTGCTGGATGAAAGTCAATCTAACATGGCGCTGAGTAAAAAAAAATATTTTTCGGGATTGTTACTTAGTGCAGATTTTTTGCAGCACTTAATTAGAATTTATCGGGCTTTAAATTAATGACGTTGAAAAAATGCCTTACATAAATATCCTTTGCAAATACAAGTGATGCTCTGCTGGATGCAAGTCAATCTAGTAGAGCGCTGAGAGGGAAGAGAAATTTTCGGGAATGCTTATTATTTAGTACAATTTTTTGCAGCACTTAATTAGTATTTATCGAGCCTTTAATTAAAGAAGTGAAAAAAATGTCTTACATACATATTTTTAGCAAATATGAATGTTGCCCTGCTAGGTAAAGTCAATCTATCGGGGCGCTTGCTGGGGTAAAAATATATTTTCGGGAATGCTTGTTAGTTGGTGCAGATTTTTTCAACACCTTTAGTATTTATCGAGCCTTTCATCATTTGAACAATAACAGTGGTATATGAGCCATATTTGAAGCGAACGCTACGCCATAGGACAAAATCGCTCATTTTCGGATATTTTTCTACAAAACTCTGAATTTTTCCAATTTTCTGTTTTTAAAAAGTGCGTAATGATAAGCGATTGTCAAGTTGGTGCATCGCATTTGGGGTAAGGTATGCTGCAGGAATTCGAAAAAAAAATTCGATATATTGCATATTGCTAATTTAATTATATTGCAATAAATCGTGGAATATATTCGTAGCATTTAATTGGCCTTTAATTTTAGTCATGTTATTTTTGCCATTTTCGTCAATGGAACCCATTAACTAAATATTGCTCTCCTAAGTTATTTAAAAGTTAGCAGAGCAGTTAATTTCTTAGATAGCAACCTAAAATTTCGGACTACGGCACCTATTATAATTAGCCTCTAAAGAGCCTAGCAAATTCACGTACGGATATTTAATTCTCCACCTATTTTCGATTATGTCTGCTCACGTTGCTATGCTAACTTTATGGACATGTTTTTACAGGTGAATCGCAATTTGAGTTACAAGCGAGAATACACATCCGCACGGAAAATGAAACGCATAATAACTCGCGAAAAATAATTTCTTATACATAATAAAATCTTTCAAATTGTCAGTAGACAACGCTATCTATATTTAATTCACTTTGAATCAGTAAGTTTAAGCAATTATTACGTGTAAAACACTGTTTGAAGGTGAATAAAGATATTTTAATACATAAACACATTCCCAAGTGGCCATTACCGTCTGAACTAGGGGCGTTTTGCTACGTTGTCTAAATATCTCATTTTGCGGCTTAGACTTTACAGATTGCATTAAATTCCACAACTGCTCTAATCATGCTAATAGATTTGCAAACTAGTTGTAGATCGGTGAAGTCTGTTCTGAATTTTTGATGGTTGCACAGTTGCCTTTCGTGTATTTTAGATCTTTATTTGTCTTTTTTAGTGTTTGAACAGTGATTTGGTAAATCACTGTTAACACTAAAAAACTATAATAAACTAAGTAAATCAGATTTACATAGAATACATCACATGAATCAGTACAATATTAAGTAAACATTAGTAGTTTATTTTGACCTTATGTTTATTTGAATATAAATTTGAATCTGAATGATGCGCCTTGTACACTGCTGTGCAATAAAATTTACTATAAGTCTTAACAGGAGATTTATGTATTATTTTAGTTGCTTATTTTGGATCTGAGTATTTCCAGCAACCACATGCAAAAATAGCATACTACCTTATACGCATTTGTTTGGAAGCGCACCTACCTACTTACTTTATTATCAAAATTCTTGTGAATGTTGAGCATTGATAAAAAAACGAAATTAAAAATGTTATTAAACATTATTATACCTTACAACTATAAATTATTAAGCAAAACAAAAAGGAGAATTATTTCTAATATTTGGTCACTTTCTCCCGTTTCTTGCTCCCGTTTCTTGTTATAACCTCATTCAAACGGCGTTGCATCGAATGAACTAATTGTCTCACAAAATCTTTATCTTGCGCCAACTCTTCACATGTGACTTCAACAATGCTCCACAATAATTGTTCTGCACTGTGTGCACGAAAATTTCGCCTATAAATAATTTTAGTCATTCGGCCCCACACATTTTCAATTGGGTTCAAATCGAGGGATTGAGCAGAGCAGGCCAGGGCAAAGTTCAATATTAATTAGGTTCAATATTATTGTTTTGAAACCACTGTCTAACAATATGTGCCGTATTAACCGGGGATTATCCTGCTGATAAATAAAATTATTGTTTGGGTATAATCTGTTCTACTGACAGCATCATTATTCTCTAATATCTCTATATAGTGATTAGCATTAAAACGTCCGCCAAGTCTATAGCTAATCCATTTTCCATAATAGCATACACATTACACATCTCTAAACGTTAATACCAAATCATCCAGATCGCTGGCTATTCCGAGAATTCCGCGGGCTATAAATGATCTCTATATATATAAATGATGGCTATAAGTGCTTCTTTGCAGCTACTCTACTTTCTAGATGTGACGATTTTAGTATTCTGTAGGCTGTGTATAGAGAACCAGGAAAATGCGTATCAACATTTGCTTCGAGGCATTGTTAAAAGGGTTTTGGTCAAAGTATTCGATTGGAGCAGCATCTTCAATATTGAAAACCCCGGGGCGAGCAGATCCTGCGCTCCGAGAAATTGTGCCCTTTTACGTCCAAGCTTCTTTACCCTAAACACCGAAGCTTTACCTATATCCAAGGGCTCGGCAATCGCCCACATGGACCAACCATCATCAATTTTGCTAAGTCGCATTTTCGTTAGATCGTCTAAATGGCGCGGCAGAAGAAAATTAAAATGAATTATTGTGACAGATAGCGACAAATTAGTTAGCTGTTTCTATGGACACCAGACACCGCACATGCGAGCCCCTAACAACTAAATGTTCGGACGGCCGTAAATTTTAGAAATAATAATTAATAGTAATAAGTAGTAATAAAATACAAGCTTAAAATAAAAATATTTTACACGAGGGTCCTCATTTTAGGCAATGTGTCAATGACTATTTACAAATATTTTTTGTTGTTGTTTTTGTTGACTTGATTATGCCGAAATCCACTATTGGAGAGATAATTAAAATCTATGGAAACTGGTTGTGTTGATGTTCGTGGAACGGGTTCTGGTCGACGGCCTAAATTCACTAAGAGAGCACATCTTGTTAAAATCTTGGCATCTTGTTAAAATCTGTAAGTGCCATAGAAGGGCTACTCTGCGAGACATTACCGTGGCGTGGAACGAAGAAACAGGTATTAACGCATCGAGAGAATGTTGTCGTCAATAACATAACTCGGGGTACGGTTTTTACAAGGTAAGGTTTATTTAGTGGCAATAATTATATTTAGAGGCAATAATTATAATAACAATCACGTCGAATGCTAAATGAAGATTTTACTTCCATCAAGGCAAAATAAAAACCGTTGCTAACAGAATCGCAGAAGAAGAAGCGTCTAGCAGTGGCTAAATCGAAAGCTGCTTGGACAAGTGAAGACTGGGCTCGAGTTATTTTCAGCGATGAGTCTAAGTTTGACGTGTGTGTTGAGGATTTTCGTAAGCGCGTGATACGAACGCCTAATGAAGTGTTCCATAAGGACTGCCTAAAACGTACTGTTAAATTTCCAAAA
This sequence comes from Tetropium fuscum, assembly GCA_964058915.1. Taxonomy (NCBI): domain Eukaryota; kingdom Metazoa; phylum Arthropoda; class Insecta; order Coleoptera; family Cerambycidae; genus Tetropium; species Tetropium fuscum. Next base: position 36,541 of record CAXKVY010006381.1, on the reverse strand, counting down.
GGGGTCATGGTCTGGGGGTGCCTGTCGTCAAGGGGGTAGGAAGGTTAGAGTTCATTGACGACGCCATTAATTCAGATAGATATTGGGGCATATTGGAGAGGAACCACTTGTTGCCCTCAGTAGCAGAGCAGTTTGTTAACAGAAATTTCGTTTTCCAGCAGGACGCTATATCCTGTCATACAGCCAAACTCACCAAAAAATGGTTTGGAGACAATGATATTAATGTCTTGAGTTGGCCGTCGAGCAGTTCCGACCTAAATATCATTGAAACACAATGAAAACCATACCATATGCACCATATGAAAAGAGCCTTACGAAACAACCCTCAGTGGACAATTCCTGACCTCAAAAGAAAAATTCAGATTTGGGATTTTTTCACCCCAGATTTCTGTAAATCCTTAGTGGACACTGAGCCAAAAAGAATTCGCGCCGTTATAAAGGCTAAAGATGTTACAAGTTATTAAATCATAATCAATTATTACCGCCCGAACGTTTATTTGCCACGATATTTTGTCATTTTTGTTTAATTTCCATTGTAGTGAAGCTATTTTCTTAAATATACTTATTCGAGTTAATTGGCACTTTAATTAACTAATTATGATGATTAATATTTGCAAAGTTGGAGTTTATTTTATTGTTTTTTAAGAATTACAGCAGACTTATAGGAAAATTATGTGCCGTCCGAACATTTAGTTGTTAGGCCTCGTAAGTACAATTTAGATTAGAAAATATAACGCGTATTTAATTTTATTGCACAGCAGTGTACATATAGATATGTCTAAACAATAAAGTAGTATAGTAAGTATAGTGGTAAAGTAGTATAATAGTAGTAGTAAAACAGAACTGTCTACTATTACTTAATATTTTCACGGCTGTGTCAGTTTCTCATGTTGCCGAATAATAAGCGACAGTCCTCTGCGAAGCAAAAGATACCTACACCTACTTTGTTACAAAAAGAATAATCTTACAAATTTTACCTCGCGCTTTAAGGACGTCTAATTTCATATCACGACGAAGCCTGTCGTCTATCATGTTATCTACAATGCCGTATATTTCCTCCAGTGTAGAACACGGACGACTCATTTTTTAGTGTTATTTAATCCGGAGAAAGAAGCGCATTAATACGTCAACTGTGACGGGCCTCGTGTGCCTTCGCGGAGCTATTTCCTCGGCGTAAACTGCACTGAATTTATTCTAAATACCAACCGAGATTCACTAACATTTTATTATTCAACCACCCTAATCTGTAATTATCTATGCCCGCTCAGACATTCCCGGAAAGCTTAACTTTCTTTAATGTGGCTTGAGAATATGATGGGAGGACGTGGGCGAGTGTAATTCTACTTTTCTTTCTTGGAGTAGGTCCAAATAAAGCTAACAATGATTTAACATTCACGATGAACTGGTTATTAACTGGTAATTTTTTACACACTTCACATCTATTCAGTGGGACGCGAATATTATTAATTCAGGTAAGTATTCAGTCGGAGCTACCAGTCTTTATTTATTTACATATTTATCGACATATTTTTTGTCATTGTAACACACACGACGTGTGGTACAAGGTTGACACTTTTTATAATATTTATTAATGACATTGTGTCAGGCATACGAATCCGTATATAGAGCTGATAATTAATTTGGGAAGATTCGATGAAAATTGTGATTTTTTTCGCAAAAGGCACTAATTGAAATTAGTTGGGAATTAATCACTTGTCGTTGTATAAATTATCCAGTTGTAACATCTGACTGAGTGAAAATAAAAAAATTATAACATTTTATTATACAAAGTGCTTGACAAAAACCCGCAAGATAAGAAAATTTGGGGTAAGTTTGAACTGCTGCAAAATCAAAACGGACCAATCGATTTTGATAGACTTTACGGCATTCGAAAGACATATTTGAGAAGATTAAAAAGAGTGTATTTTATTTTCTGGAAGTGTTAATAGGGTGGAAATAAAGTGATGCCAAAACTGCTAAAGTTATAACCAATTACAAGTATAACCAATATTAAGTTGATAACTTTTTTCGGGGCTAGTAACCATGCAAATTAACACCATCTTTGCATTTATCCTATCTTGCATATTTACTGTACATTTACATTTACTGTACACTACTATTTATTGTATTTTAATGTATTTTGTATTTTTATTATATTTTTAATAATTGTATATTTTATTACTGAATTTGTATTTATTTTGTACAATTTCTTCTACTTTTGTAACTTGCGCAATTCCATATAGTTTTCCCATTGGTGATACGTTCTCTCTTATGGTTCAAATGGTTATGGCATGTATAAGATAAAGTGAGGTTAAGTGCAGTGCAACGAAAATAAACAATCTTGAAAGATTTGAAACAAGTGAAAGAAAAAACTTTTTACTCAGTTACGAGGTTTTGGTAGTGACGGGTCCTTTCTTGAAGAAATTTTTAAACTCCCTTTAAATTGGAAAAACCCAAGAAAGTAATCAAAAGTTTACCTCGGTGCATGTCTAAAATCACCAACTACGTGGGGAAATAATATCCAGTGCTTCAGTTCTGATTGTTCACATTGTTCAGTTGTTTCAATAATTCTGCTGTGTAGAATTATATATACAGTATTACCAGTCATTTATTCCCATGCAAATAGAACTGTTTTCTATGGTATAGATTTAAGATATTCGAAAATTGATGAGTAAATTTCATTTGGTAACCATTTCTTGAGATTTTACCTGAATCATTACAATTATTTGATACTTGTTCGGCCGAAATCGTGACAGGTAGTTAAAGGGGACATGTAAATTCATTAGAAGGCAAGTAGGAGGTTTAAGGGCTTGTTTTTATCTTTTAAGTATTTTCGGCCGAAAGGAGCAGGTTAAATTAGATAATATAATTTTTGGAAGTCACACATTTAATTTAGGAAACCAAAAATTAAATACAAAATAATGCTTAATAATGGAAATCCAAGTACATAATTAAATACTTTAAAACTTTAGGTACAACATTACAATATTAAGAATTTATGATTTTTACAGACTTTGATGAGATAGAGCTTTAACAAAGTTAATTAAATTTTGTTTAGATACCTATATGCAGGTAAATCGGGGAATTCCCAACCCCTATCAAAAACGTTACAGCGTCGGCCGAAATTACGTATGTCATAAACTGGGGCCTTTGCTTTGGGCAGGTAGGCCTAGGGATTACGGGCCGAAATTACGGCAGCCGATTATAATTCCGTCAACCGGAATTTCTAATTATCATATATAAATTATTATTATTATTATAGAAAAATCATAATTTATCTTTTAGATGTCAAGTTATTTATAGCAATTATGCGAAATTGACATTTAGCTACTATTTAATATGGCGTCGATTGGATATATTTTCTCGATATTTCTATCATATGCATATAGTGGAGTGGATCTGGAATGAAATATGGGTCGAAACAGAGCTCAAATTTAATTTTTTTTTCTACAATCTATCAAAGGGTCTTCCCATCATTTTTGCATGGTTTGTGCAGACGGGTTCAATGGGGGGGCAAGGGGGAACGATCAATTAAAAGCAGAGGAAAATCATTTTTAATGCAGATCTCGGCGGCTTTGACTTTACAAAACAAGTAGTTGATATAACAAATGATATAACAAATGAAGAGTAGGTAGGACAAAACACACACGGTCATTTAAAGTTGAGGAGAAATCGGATAATTAGGTCGCGGGATATCGCGAGTCGTAGTTGCAAAAATAGGAAAAATCAAATGGGTTTTTCATCGAGAAGGGGGGGGGGGGTGGAGTTGGAGAGTGATTTATTTTTGTGGAAGAGCTATTATGAAGGAAATACGAGATCGCAGGCTGGGGTGGTGGGAAAGAGAGGGGAGAGGGGAATTTTTTTAAAAAATGCCGATAATTTCTCTGAATATTGATCGATCTTAAAAAAAATAGCTTTTTCTTCGTTTCTTCATACGCTATACGATGACATTAGCGAATATTTTTTGTTGCAAACAAACGCCTAGCACGCAAAAAAATGATTTTCCCTTCTTTTCAAACGATGTTTCCAGTATGAGGGAAGGGGATGGAGAAATGTTTTTTACCTTGCTTTAAAAAATGTGAATTGTTGTTATTTACATTTTGACTGTGAAATGTGCATTTGTATAGTTTTTTAAGTAATATATTTATATATTTTAGGACTTGCCAAAAATCTTTTGTAATCTTGGTCAAATAAAGTACAAAAAAAATGTATATGTATATGTAAATATATAATATATAGTATATGTATTCTGTAAACTTTAATATAATGAAAAATGGAAAATAAAAAGAAAAATGTTGCCCCTTGATTTCTAGTTTTTCTTTCTTAGTTTCTCTTTGAAACTAAAAAAAGACGTCTGATTTTTTAAAATCTGTCAATATTCAAAGAAGTTATGGACATTTAAAAAAAAATTGTTTTCCCCCCTCGCTTAATTTTCCCACCACCTCCAGCCTTTGGCCTGATAATTCCTTCATAATAGATCTCCCAGTAAGAAAAATTGCTACTCCAAGTCCTCTCCCACTCGATGAAAAATCAATTTAATTTTTCTTATTTTTGCAACTACTTTTCGCGATATCTTGCGATGTAATTATCCGATTTCGCTCAGCTTTAAATGAGCGTATATGTTTTTCCGTACTCTTCATTTTTCATAACAGCTATTTTTTTGTAAAGTCAAAAGCCGCCGAGATATGCAGTAAAAATTGTTCGTTCCCCGTCCCCCCCTTGATCACGTCTGCAGAAACCATGTCTAAATGATGGGGGGACATGCCTTGATAGATTGGGCAATTTTTTTTTGAATTTGAGTTGTAAGATATATGCCACCGCTAGTTAGATATGGATGTAATAATGGAATAATTCAGCACGCAATAATTCCTTTGTAGCGTGGACTTTAGTAACACAAGAATCCCATCATTGAGGTAAATAATACAAATTCCGTAAATTTAATTTCCACATTTGAGAGACCATACTCCATGTATATTCAGCTACGATAAAGCCATATTTGCGGTGTAACATTGTTTTCAGCCGCCATACACTTGTAACAAGGAAACTATTCGACTGTTCCGTATTTTTGACCTCATCTGCCTCCTCACTTATTGTTTTGAAGTTCCGCCGCAATGGTAATAAGGCCGCAATGACCATCACAGTTACGTCACAGTCTGTTTAAACGCGTGGTTTCGCTTCGCCTCAATGTAATTATTAATGGTTTCTAGTTATAGTTCCCTGTTGGCCAATTGAAATACTATTAGGAGGGAATTATGCTGATTTGCAAGATTAATTGCTAGGGTGCGTGATTTTCCGCGCCTAATGGATAATTGTCACAACTTTTCAGTTCTAATGCGATAAATTATTATATCCCACGCAACTTTAAATGTATATTCCCATGACCCATACTTAAATCAAAGTTGCAGATATATTTTCCAGGGCAGAGTTCAATGCGAGGTAATAAGCAATACATTATACTAGGAAAGATTAATTTAGTAACTTCAGTTAGGAATTACCTTAGACTCGGAAGATATTAATAATAAAACCTACAGAGAACCCCGTATCCCTCTCAGGAATAATTAGGAGGTGAAATTCAACTCACTGTGGCGGTGAAAAATAATTGCCTAGCCGCAATTAAGGTTTTTCGGATATACAAAGCGGAGAAATTCAACTTTTTTTAAATGGCGCAAAAAATTATACACTTTCTTAGCAATGAGTAAAATGGGCAAAACTGGGTAATGTTCAGCACGTCGCGTCGTATATCTACCTATTAAGGAACTTGTCTCACTTAAGGGCTGTCGATATGAAAGTCGTTTGATCGCTTCTGCCGCTTGTACCTCAGGGTGGCTCGTTTTAATGTTGATAGTTTTTATTAATGACGTTAGACATTAATAGTGAGTCTCTGCCAACTGTGAAGTGAAGAAGAAGTAGTCTGCATTCCTCACTCGTGTCGGTGCTAGGATGAACGCGGTGCCCAGTTTACTTGTCTCGTTTCAACTTTTATGCTATAATTACCTTAACGTAGAAGAGAGTAAAACCCGATAAAAACAGGAACCTGGCGACATTCGTTTTAGTCTAATATAGTTGTTCTAACAAGTAACTTCTGGACTATTGTTTGTGTGCGAAATAATATTAAATGCGATGGATAGTTTTGTTTAAAGTATGTATTACACTATTTTAATAAATAACAAACGTCAACTTATCTAATCGCCGATGGATAAATAATTATAGTAAAGCTTATTTTACGTTAAACCTCCTATGAAGCAATGTCGCAGAACCGTAGGGAAAATCTGGGGAATGACACCCAGGGTGGTCCTGTGAATATACGCTGCTATCATAATACCTACAATGGTCTATGGAGCTGTTGTTTGGTGGCCCAAGAGGCAACAAATAACAGCAAAACTCAAGCTATGCCAGGTACAAAGAGTTGCAAGTCTCAGCATAACTGGAGCTAAGCGAACAACACCAACAAGAGCAATGGAGGCCTCAAATCCATTGGCATACTACCAAACGCAAGCTGTGGCCAAACCGGAAGCCGCCTGTGGACTGAGGCTGTCAAAACGATACCTCTTGTACAGGCATTTGCAGATGGTATTCCGCCTCGTCTCGTCTTTGATAAGACAAGCCAAGCCTGACGTGGGTCAAGCTCCGTAGGTCAAGTGGGTCAAGTTCCGTATTAATTACAATGCAATTCATTTGAGTTATTTATCGGGAAACCAGCGGACAAGGCCACAATTCATGAAAACATAAAAATATACAATTACTGTTCTGTTTACATATATAATAGACAAGTGTACTCACCGGGGTTCTTCTGCCCCCGAACCAGCACTCAGTATACCTTCCAATAAAACGGCTAATGGTATTCCCACTCATATTATTTATATATATATTGCTTATCTACTTGACTGGATGTTACTCTATCAAACTTAATAATTTCCCCAAGCTTCAGCGACTAGCTAGTGCCTGGGACACAAAAGACAAGACAAAAAAGTTATGGTGTCACACCCTGTGAACGCGTGGAATCCACGAAGAGCTTGTGATCTCTGAGGCCCAAATTATTCGCAATAATGTGAGCTGGAATATATCTTTGACTTTTTCCAACACCGTATAAAAACCATAATTCATGGAGTCTTTGGGCTTCAAATTTGTGGCAAAAAGATATTCCGATGAATACAACATCTGTATCGGAGAATCTAGCTAGTATGGATTTTGCCCCATTCTGGACCATATCTTTCACATGGAGAATTCTACTTCTGCCTCCTCTATAGTTCTACAAGAGATTTTACTCAGGTTTGTAGCGTTTTCTAAAAAAACTGGTCAACGAATTGTATGACCGCAACAACAACCTACTAACAACTTGTCACGAGAGGACATCAGATTTTCTTGAACATTTGTTACACAATTCATGTCTAACGTATTTAAGAGAGTTTCCGCTAAATAGATAATGAGTTCTTGTTTATTAGAGGACTATTTTAGAAAATTAAAAGATTATTTAAAGAGACGTATAGGATTTTTTTTAAATCGACCTCCTTTTACCTGACAAATACAGCAATATTCCCAATTTACACAATCAGTATGCCCGATTGGTATTTTTTCAGCTATTCAGCAGGTTTTAGTTTTGACATTTTCACTTTTTAAAATCTAAAACCCATAATATGCAAATTTATCTAGTTTAAAACTAAAAATAGGTAAAAAAACTTTTGAGTTAAACGGTTTTATTTCAAATCATCAGTTGTACCAAGAACTAGAATTATATTGAGTGACCTCATACACCGCAGAGTTTCAAGTTTGGGACAAATCGGTTTATAAGAAAGTCCATTATTTTGGATCCGCCATTTTGAAGATGTAGTTATAGGATGTATGAAATATTCTTTATATCAAATATTATTTAAATATTGTTTTAAGTTTTTTTACAAATATTTAATGATCAATTTTAATTGTGCCGCTTCGTAGTTTTTATAAGCCGTATTAATTACGTCACTGAGAGTTTAATTGGGACACTACTATAGTTGAAAAAGCTGTCGCAAGATTTGAAACAATAGTATAAATAAACACATAAAACTGTTGCAATGTATACAATTTTTTAAGGGAAAACCCTGTCATTTTTTTTTGGTTTAATATTGATTTTCAAGCTTAGGTGAGGTTATATCAACGCGATATATATGTTTTTGACTTTCTCATCCTTGAATTATCTAGGTGAAGTATATAGGTATTGCCTAGGTTAAGAGAGACTGAAATTTGAGAAATTTTTGTTGGCCATTTTAAAGAAATTGCGGTAGCGCGCGTCATGCGGGTCAGAGGGTGGTTATCGGGTCAAATCCCTTAAATTATTTTTTTACAACAATGCCGAGCTTCATACTTGTATCACATTATGGCGTTTTTCCTTGATATTTGGCCCTAGGGAAATAGACTATTATAAATATCTGGTGGCCATAACAGGGTGAGAAAGAGCGCTGTACTGAATGCTATGCGTCCAGGTTACGTTATAAATAGTACTGAGAACGAGAAGCACACCACGGCCACCGGCCGCGTTAATCCGAACTCCGCCTCAGTAATTCTCAGAGCAGCTTTGGTCTGAAACTTTAGTACAGAACTTTAATGTAAATCAAGATGTTTTATGATAAGACCATACAATAATACTAACAAAATTCTGCATTAACACATTTTTATTATTCTATATTATAATGTGCACTTGCCTCCAAAAAAACAGCTTTCGAATTTGCTTTTAAACAAAAACATGAAGTGGTATAGTTACAATATCTGCATTTACAAAACGGTGTAATATTCACAAAATCTAGCTTTGCATTTATAGTAATCGTAATTCGAGTTATATTACCAATCCTGCACCATCCAAATTGAAACATTAGAAAAAAATTAGAACGTTTAATATGCCGAAAAAGTAGAAACAGACAGAAAAAAAATCAAAGTTTGGATTTTTTTAAACTTTTTTTGGGTCAGAGATAGGTATCGGTAAAAAGTTGACAAAATTTTCTTTAAAATGCTCAGCCGAAAACCAATAAAACCTCAGCCGAAAAATACCTGAAGAAGGTTTCCAAATCCAGCATTAATGGCGATTCGCAACACCACCGCCTGCGATTTTGCAAAAAAATGTGGTTTATAGTTGCTATGGAAAGTGTAGTTGCGGAAAATTAAAAAATCGAAATTTTGCATTTTTTCCGTTTATTTCAACATTTTCGGCATAAAAAATGTTTTAAATTTTTTAAAATAAGCAAATAAGCAATGCAATTCTCTACAAAAAGTTCATATAGTTTCACCACAAAAAGTTTCATGTATTTCGAAATTTTGTTTCGTTTGCGAGATCTATTGAAAAAACTGAAAAGGGTGCATTTTCACCCATATCTCTAATTTCCACCCTCTAATTTAAAAGCACTCCATGGTTTTTTTCTTCTTAAATGACCCATTGACCGATTCCTTTAATAAAAACCCGTGAACGTCTTAGTTCCTTTCTATATGACATAATCAATAGCCTATCGGTTGCGGGATACAGTTTATACGATTACTTAGCAATTACGCAATAGAGCGCAATATGTATGATTCATGTTACGAGCTCTTTTCCCGACGTATTCATTTCATAAAAAAATACATCAAGTAAAAAAAAGAGATATTTCATAATCTACAGATCAAATACTAAAAAAATCTGTAACTATCTACATCTAAATAACTGTACTATCACCTTTTTTAGTATTTTATTTGTAGGTTATGAAATAACATTTTGTTTTGTGTCCAACGAAAGTGGCAACCCTTCCATAAATATTTATTTATTATTATTATTTGTCATATCAGAAGATATATAATTTTTGCGTATACCACTGGAAAACGAGAGGCCCGAACATTATAATGCCAAAATATACATTTTCTTCGACTCGAAAAATTAAAAACCGCAATTTTCTCCAATTTTTTTTGTGCGTTCCAGTCACACAGCATGCGCCGATTTTAGAGGTCCCGCTCTCCGAGTAGACGTGGGTGGCGTGTACGAAATAGCTACGTTACACTTATTTAGGCTTATTAGTAGTCTTGGAAATATCGATTATACAATTCAAGAACGTTTAGAACAAATTCATTTTGAAACGCCAGCTAAATTTTTTTATTGCTACATGTAACGCACAACTTAGTAATTCGTATTATATCTAGTATTATTATTATGGGCTCAAAACACGGTAGAAAAGTAGATTTGTAATGGTTTTAATGATACTTTTGGTTCCGGTTCATTCCGCGATACGGAACGATTTGGAATTATGACCCAATTTAAGGATTGTATTAATAGCAGGTTAACATTATTATATGTGAAATAATACCAGTATAGGAAGCTATAATTCTTTTTTTATTAGAGGTTAAACTCAAACGACAATAATTATTACATAATAAACATATAACACGAAGAACGGCAATTAAGAAGGTTCACACAAGAAAAAATGTTTTTACTTTTAGAGCTGCAGGCAGGGTTGGGTAACGAAGCGTAGAAAATGATTTTTCTACATGTATGTAGAAAATTGCGTAGAAAATGTCGAAGAACGGCAAGTAAGAACGTACACACAAGAAAACATGTTTTTACTTTTAGAGCTGCAGGCTGCAGGTGCAAAATACGATATGGAATTTCGAATATTTTCATTCAATAATAGTCGGTACAATTTTGACTTAAAAGAATCGTTTTTAACTAATAGACAACAAGACACAAGTTTATATAATAAAAACTCAACATTGCAGTATGCCAGTGAAGACCGCAAGGATCAGTCTTGAGACCGACCCTGTTTTTAATTTATGTAAACGACTTAAGCAGAGCCATGCACGCAGTTAGTAGATCTCGTGCTTTTTGCAGACGATACTACACTCTTGCCATCGGACAGTAAATTGCATGTTCTCAGAGAAAGCATAATTGAAGCACGGTCAAAATCCATTGAATGGTTCTCAACAAAACAATAGATGTGATTTTACCTTATAGACTACTTGAGAACTTCAGAAGAAATCCAGAAGAAGTGAAGTTTCCTGGCATATATATATATATATATATATATATATATATATATATATATATATATATATATATATATATATATATATATATATATATATATATATATATATATATATATATATATATATATATATATATATACACAAGTTTATATAATAAAAACTCAACATTGCAGTATGCCAGTGAAGACCGCAAGGATCAGTCTTGAGACCGACCCTGTTTTTAATTTATGTAAACGACTTAAGCAGAGCCATGCACGCAGTTAGTAGATCTCGTGCTTTTTGCAGACGATACTACACTCTTGCCATCGGACAGTAAATTGCATGTTCTCAGAGAAAGCATAATTGAAGCACGGTCAAAATCCATTGAATGGTTCTCAACAAAACAATAGATGTGATTTTACCTTATAGACTACTTGAGAACTTCAGAAGAAATCCAGAAGAAGTGAAGTTTCCTGGCATATATATATATATATATATATATATATATATATATATATATATATATATATATATATATATATATATATATATATATATATATATATATATATATATATATATATATATATATATATATATATATATATATATATATATATATATATATATATATATATATATATATATATATATATATATATATATATATATATATATATATATATATATATATATATATATATATATATATATATATATATATATATATATATATATATCCAGTAAGAAGAATCGTCTTGTAACGGTTGATTTGATGCCTTCCATGTCAAAGAAATATTTTTAAATTTTACTTCCCTCACAAGTTAGGTAGAATGTTACGTGTCCAAAATTAGAGTATGTTATAATACAAATTGCATAAACGTAATATTTAATTATTACTAGTGATTAGTAGATAATTTATTTGGTAGATTTTATTAATACATTTTTCTAAAATAAAATTATTGGCACAATCTATTTGCATTTAAGATTCTATTCGTATGTAGAAAAATGTAAAATTATCATTTTGACAAAAAGTCGTCTTGGGAGCGCGAGGACGTTTCTATAAATTAATTAATTTCTAACAACTCATATCTACGAAAAGATTTTTCCCAAAGCATTACTTCTCCTGAAATTGCTGTAAAAATAATAACAGCTGATAACTAAAGCAAACATTTTTAAGGCATAGGACTATCCATATAATTCAATTGGGACAATTCGTTTGCTTCAGTGACAGGAAGTTTTCTTTTGTGGACTTAGGCAACTTAAGAACATCATCGAGAGAAGTAAATCCTTATAATACAATAAAAAAGTAAAGAATATTTTTGTTTTATTAGGGAGGAACAAAAGTTTTATTTGACCAACCAGAACACAAACGCTTTGATAGCCAATCCGTTTTATTTTATTAGTAAAGAAAACCTCGCGTCACGCCGCCTAAGTATAGATATATACGTAGAGATATACCCTCACTTTAGATAATAAAATATGCAATTGAATATTAGCTTGTACAACTTACTCCATTAACCCCAATTATATCTAATAAAAAATTAAAACAGGAAGTACTTCTGACAGTTCCAAATAAACTGAAATACCTTGCTCTGCTTTCATCCCAACGTCAATTTAAGAAAAAGGAAACATAAAGCAATTTAAATTTTCCAATTCGTACACTGCTTGATGCTTCTTTAATTGGGTTTGATTGAATTTAATAGCATTTCATTCAAGTTGTTTTGCAGGTCTTTCTTTAAATATTACTTTGTACAATTCTCCTAGTCGAATAACCCTCGTCAGTTTTGTATAACATCTCACTCTTTCATTTTAAAAATGTTAATTATTATAATGCGAATTAGAAGTATTGTGCAAATATAGTTTTTATCGTTTATTTAATGTTTCACATCGATGTCAAGGCACTTATATTTCGAACGCTTTTACGAACCCTTTCGCCGTTGAGAAATAATTCTGTCAATCGCCACTGATATAAATTAAATATTTTTTTAATTATAAGAAATCAATAATAACAAGAACTGCAGAAGATATAATTTTTGTAAGAAATGTAGTTCTGATTAGTATCTACTGAAGATAATATATCTACAACTCTACTAAGCGTGAGTACTAAGCGTGAGGTGTTAGACTCTTTGAGCATAACTAGCTCTATCAATTCAGACATAGTGTCCAGAGAAACGTTGCAACGAACCACCAGCCGCCAACTTTTCAGTTTACCGTTTCGACATCAACAAAGTAGATTTGCTGTGTTTTTTCGGTTTAAGCGTAGTAAAAAAAATCAATAATTATTGCTCCGTGTTAATTTAGTGACTAGTATTCTTCAAATGGGTGAAATACATTTTGGAATATAAAACGTGAATGTAACCCACAAAAATATTGGTAAATACGGTTATGAAAAAGTAATCAAACATAACCTGTTCTCTATAATACCGGGCTACGGGCGTCGACCTGCTGATTTTAGAGTTTATGCTGTATTGTACCGATTATGATTATTAGTTATTTATAGCCCTGCCTTTGACATTAGTCTGATTTTATCGAGTTCATTCATTTGCTTTATTTCTTGCATATTAGATACCTAAATTCGAGAAAAGCTAAAGTTTTTTAAGTAAATTATAAATATCAAGATGCCTAGTAAATGTCCTATGTACCTAGATGCAAAAGGATAATTTAAACTTTAACCATGTTCAAAATAAACGGGGTATTGTGTTGAAGTTCCCCAAAAATGAGGAGAGAAAATTAGTTTGGATGGAGCATTTTCTACAGATGAATGAGAACCATTTACGTACCGTGTTGCGTGTCAATTTCATATTAAACCCGATGATATAATTAGGTATGATTACATGATAACAGAAAATATTTGCAAACATGCTTTGTGTAATGATTTGGAAGAATGCATGAATTAAATTAGGGAACAAACAAATGAAATCTAAGTGTTTCAGATTTTAAGAGAAGTAGAATTTGTTATGTAGAAAGGTTTTTAGGTAGATCATCATACCAAATTTTGTCTTTATTTCTAGACACCCTGTATATATACATTTTAGTATGTTTATATTAATGTCTTTATATGTTGGTAAAGCCAATGGACAAAGTAATATTTTAATGATTTAATATTGATATTAGTAATATGCTCTACGGTGGATATTTTTATTATCAGATTATTGGTTTTATGTAGATATTATTAATGGAGTGATATTATACTTAAAATGTCTAAGATAAAATAAGAGTATAGAATATGAATATTTACTTATTTTCCTTTGCTTAATTTTGCTCCTGGGCGCAATATATTTGTGTAGACTTTCGATTCGATCATCTATCAAAGAATACTTGTTATTTTTAATTTAGTTCTAGCATGAAATTTCTATGGCCGCTAAGGAGGATTCAAAACAGTAGTATCTTGCTTACAAAAATTAAATTTTATTAAATTTTATTGATTTTGAAATAAATTTTTACTTTAAAAATTTTATCCATGGTAGAATAAGAACAAGTTTTAAATTGATCAGCACAGACATTTTATTTTATATTAAATTTTAATTGGTGTTGAAATAAATTTTCTTAAATTAAGAAGAAAGTAAAATTACCCTACGACATCCTATCATAACTTAATTACCAAAATATACATGGGATTTTTAAAATCCCTACCAACAAAACAAATTTTTAATGGGTGTATATACATAGGTACACAATGAAATATAGTCAGTTTATAATTATTAAATAAAATTAATTTTGCTATTACCTTTTAGTTATTTAATAATCCCTGTTATGAACCCAAACTAACGATCAACTCTCGATCGGCAATGGCGTCGGGAATCTGAATCTACGTATTTTTACGTTAAGCTACTTTAGGCTCAATGTTCACCTATTTTCGTCACTCTGGAACACTGGAACTTCCTTACTTCTTCTTCTTCTTCTTCATGTATTACTATTTATTTAATCGTACTTGGACACGATGGAACACCTTGGAAACACACTGAAGCTTACCCAGGACGTACTGGATAACTTATCACGATGATAATTTCACTATTTATACAATTCTTCTTCAAATTTTACTATCCAACATTGCGTCATAACTTGATACTTTAATACAAAAGTAAAGTAAATTATACTTGTATAATTTACTTTACTTTTTTCTTAAAATTTCTTAATATATATGGTTCTAAACATTAAACGTACAGTTATCTCTTCGGATGACTATTGCCTTTCTTTTTTATTGTATACATCTCTGCGGAAGTTTTGTTATGAAAACAGTATCTGATTTCCTTCCACTACCAATAATGTACTGACCAATCGGGATTCACTTTGGATTTTAATTTTCATTATTCCACAATACTTAATTTACTACCAAACACTACTAGTATTTTGGTATACTCTTTATATTATTTATTCATTTTGACACTAAATTTCATGGCTAATAACATTTTGCCTTACAGGGGTTCACGTAAGACAAAATGTTATTAAATGCCTTGCATTTCTTCTTCGAGGCTATTTTCAGAAGCCAAATTTTATGGAAGCATTTTGCTTATATTTTTATTAATAACTAGAGTTTACGTAACTTATATGTTTGATAAATAATAGAAACGTTTGTCAAAACTGTTCTAGTGATTACTTAGTGATTACGGTAGATACAGGGAGACCAAAACCCGTCTTGTGATCCGTCCCCTCCAGAGGATGGTATATCTATCACGAAATCCACGCCAAATAATGAATATTCCTACGATTTACAAGCTGAACAAACAATGATATCTGAATATACCGATCACGCAATTTGTATTCACTTAACAAGCATCAAATGATATCTGAAAATAATAAAACCGAGGAAAATATATTCTTTACACCCTGTGTTTACAATTTAAAACCCTTTACGCGCAATACACGCCGGGGAAAACAAAAATGTCGGAAAAACTCGTTTCTATTTCAACAGCCTGTTCCGATACGCAAATAATAATAAATTCCTTGTGCATATAAAATTGTCATTTAGGGAACAAAACCCCTTTGGGAGAGGTCGGTCTCTTTCCCAGCTAGAGCTTGGTGGTGAATACTGAATTTAAAGTAGCACTTTACCATTACCAGATTGCGTGGCACGGATTTTCACCGATTTGGAAGAATAATAATTACTAATGTTAAGTAATACCTAAATGACACGACAACTACACATCGTTAATATCGGTAATTTTTGGGAAATATACCTCATAATCGTTGATCGAAATCGTTGATCGGTGGCAAAGTTGATCGGTCAGGTATTTTGGCACAAAATTATTACTGTTTGCATAGCACAAACTACCGTTCTGGTGCGTGACATAACAATAGGCATTAATATATACATTTAATGTCTTACCTAATGTATTTCCATTAATTGCACTGTGATAATATGGGTGTGCGATTGTTAACCTATTCTCAAGGCAATTCCAATAAGTATATAACCCAGGGTTATTTACAAGAATGGTGATATTAGTAATTAAATATATTAATAAATATTAATAGATATTAATAAATCTTAAAAGAGCTTTCTACGCACAGCGCAAACTCTCTTCGATCATAGGAAAACCGAGCGCATCTTTAATAACAGATCTCGTCTTATTTTGACATTATCAGAATTTAATAATAGTCATTACTAATATTAATTAAAATATGATACTTATTCTTATATCATTTGCGTCTTTATCATTACAAAACCTAAATAATAATTTGTAAGTAACAGTAATAATTATTGTAAGTAACAAAACAAATTAAATACTGACTAAACGGGCAACGCTGCTCTAGCGATAAATAACTGGTTTACCTATTTTTCGTAGAATAATTTCGATCTTCGGTTAGTAATATGGAAAAATAAACAGTTTGGAAACTAAAACACAATATTCCTAAGAAAACGTTCATCCTCATGTGATTTTTCCTTTAATTGTGAAAATGTAGTGCTCATAAACGCCGATAGATGTCTAAGACTTAACTTAACTCGCCAATAGCTTGTATAATAGACAAAGTCTACCGCTTTATGACCGATGTCGCCTTCTTAATTTGATGGGTTTGTTATAATACAGCTAATTTAGATGCCAAAGGCAAAATGGCAACTCTAGCAGCTATCTACTACAATACGACGACCGTAACGATAACTAAAGTATCTAGTTAAGGTATGTACACTGGATTTCGGCGTGAATATATTTCTTCGAGATAGACGGCGCTACTTATGGTAGTTTGCATTCTCGTCACGTTTGACACTCGGTTGTTTAGTTCCCCTGAAATCAACGATCTCGGGCGGCTCTGGACGGCACCCTAACGCCGCGACCTAGGTCGCATGGTGTTAAGCCCAGTTTGTTAGAAACAGTTTTACGCACTTTCCAAATTGTTTGATTTAGCGGTTAAGGATATAAATAACTTGTCGCTTAGAGATTGTAATATTATTATATTAGTATACAACTTATTTATCAAGTCACACTAACTAACATGCTAATGAGGAAATATTAAATAAGTATGATTTTCGCAACATTAAATTTCGAAATATTAAATAAGTATGAAGGTCGCAACAGAGGGCATGTTCTAAACTAAATTTTAACAAATAAGATAGACGATTTAGATACTTAAATCAAATATTAATCATAATTATTTATCCTTAAAGAGCATGCGTATGGCGTAAATTTTCAAACTGTCATATGTCAGTCAGAATAGTCGTCTTTGATAGCAATAGGAATGCCAACTTCCGTAAAATTATTCAGGGATAATTTTTTCGATTAGGTCTGCTGATTACCGTCGCAATAGACTGCATGTTCTAAACTGCATTTTAACAAATAAGATAGACAATTTGGATACTTCATTCAAATATCTCTCAAAATTATTTATCCTTAAGGACCGTGCTTATGGAAAAGGCTGCTCCATTTTTTATTCTGTAGCTTGTTGAAGGAGAATCTTTTGGATCAATTCGGAGTAATAAAAGTGTAAAGTTACTACAGGTATTTAATCAGTCAGTAAAATTCAGTCAATGTTAATTTTGATTAATCTCTAGCCTATTTAAGAATATAAATATTTAAAATTTCAAACTGGCAGTCATTGTCGCCTTTGATAGCAATAGGAACGCCAACTTCGTTAAATTATTTAGGGATAAATTTGTTTGATTAGATCTGCTGATATTTATAATATTCCGAGCATCACGATATTTTTTGCACACTGCGTGTAACCAACTAATTGGTTAAATATTAATATTACCACACCAATTATATAACTGAATGCTTAGATCCATGTTCTCAATCTTATGTTTCTATAAAGTCGTAATAAACTATAACTACTACAGCGGTGATATTCCCATGGCATGTTTCGTGGAATAATCTCAGGCGTATTTCAGGCCATTTCCTCCTATGTTCCAATTCCTAAGCATATTAGCTTATTCCCCATCAGGGTTATTTTCGACAAGCAAGGTTCGGGGATGCTTACCACGTACCAGTTATATTCCCATGATATTTCGATTGCTTCATTATCTCGACTCGCTATCAAGAGTGCTAACGATTGTGTTGAGAGTTCGAACTTTTATTAATCCAGATAGAGATTCCGCAGGTCAACCCTTATAAAACAAATATATAGCCAGGCATGGTGTCAGAACTATGCAATAACGTCAAATATTAAAAATACAAGTTGTGAGATGTGTCCATTATGAGCAATGAGTGCAATGCAAATATTATTGATTTTTGGGGCACAACTTTTGATGTCAAACTTGACATTGACACATCAAAATTGGGAGAATTGTGTTAGACATGTAGAAGACATTGTAAATAAATATTGGGAACGTGAAGTACGTTACGGTGAGGTTGAACCGTTAATTATTCAAGATCTGAAGATGATGATAACTACGACGATGATGTTGGTGAAATTTAATGATTATCCATATTTTCACTTTCTAATACCTCTGTTAGATAGTTCACTTATTTTATTAAAAAAGTACACGTTTTTACTTAAATTTATAGTCATTTACAAATGATTAAATAATCGATTTTCAAATCACGATAAACGTTCTCTATATTTTACAATAGATGTGGTTTCCCCGAGAGCAGGTTCTTCATTAATTTTTTTCATTTTATTCTATGGACACCGGTTGCTGCTCTAGCTTTACACTTATGCGTTCGGCGCTGTAACGACTGCTATCTACGAGTATATTCAATGAAACCTTTCTTTACCTTCAAATTGCACCCGCTTTATTCTGATGCCGTCCTAAGAAATAGGTATGCGCAAAGTTTATAAAATATCGATGTTGACATCATTTGAGACATCGAAATAAACATATAGGAGGCAACAATAAAAATAATGTTATTGTGTCCACGATAGAATAAAGTGATTCTTCGATAAAAACGAAAAACGTCGATATTAATTAGCCGATAACATCGAAAAAAATATTTCGATTTGCAAATATCGAACCCTAAAAAACTGGAACTGGAAAACTGGCGGAGTTTCCGAGCGCATCATTAATATGTTTTTTTTTTAATATAGGGTAAAGTCGCTAAATACGCCCCAGTGTGAAACACGGCCCAGTACGTGTAGCTTACGCTACCCGTTGGTAGATGTCACCAGGTGTGAGTTGAACGTGTTATTCTTAGAAGAGAACTAGCCCGCTTCTTAAAATTTCAGTTGACGTTGTGGAAATACAAAATACCTTGCATAGGATTTGATGCTTTTAGGTACTGCAAATTTGTTGGTAAGTATACAGTTGCAAAATTTTTGAGTTGTCACTAATTATTTTGTAAATTTCAAGTATGGTGTTAGAAAGTACATTTAATAACATAAAAGCTGAAATATGTGCATTTGCCAGCATCTGTTGGCCGCGAAGATTTAACCGGTGGAGCATACTTCCCTCCGTTTTTGAAAATACGCCCCACCTAAAGGAGTGAAATACGCCCTTCAAAGTGTTTTCTTTTTCTGTCAGATAATGGGAAGGGTATACCAACGGATGTCAACCCGGGCCTGCCTCGGTGAAGAAGTATTAGCAGAGGCTATGGAAAAAGTGAAATCTGGAGATATGGGCATTAACGAAGCAAGCCGAATGTATATAGCCGATTTCCTCGCAAACGCTGCGACGGCATTTAAAGACGGGTATTTTGGAGCTACGGAGACGAGTATTTCTGCTGAAAAACTGAGAATTGCTTAGATTTTCCATGGAAACGAAAACTGCTGGAAAATAATAGTTTCATACATTATTGCGTCGAAACCCGGAATATCAGTTCGAAAAGCAGGATTTTCGTTAGCCAGAGCCAAGTGGATGAACATAGTAGAAGAGTGCCTGATGAGGAGGAAGATATTTGCATTAAATGTCGAGACTATTATTATATCATGGAATCCAAAGTGGACTGGATTCAATGCACAGAATGTCATGGATGGATACATTAAACCTACACCTCCCATGGTACAGTTTATGATGTTTGTGGCAAAAAATTGTCGTCAGAAAGTGATTAAAATTCCACCACCATATAGGGTGTTACCCACTCCAAGGAGAAATACGCCCCATTTGTAATGAACAAGTTTTTATTTTTTCCAGAAGCTTTTTGATTATTATTGTCGTATTTCTATTTATCTTAAAGAAATCTATTATCCTGCCTAATTTTTGCTGTTTCTTAAAATAAAGTTTGGTTAAAATTCCTTGAGTTAAGATTTTTTTTTAAATGTGGAGCGTATTTACCGACTTTGCCCTATTTAGTTTAAAACATTAATAATCAATGGCAACGAAAAAAATATGTAACTAGCCCAAAAAGTGTAGGTATATTTGTTGCACAGTACAGAGTATGCAAATATATTTTTTGCAAATGTTGCACACATTTTTTCTACGATCGAAAAATACATTTGTTTAAATATATTCCAGAAACTGTTACTGGAAACAACATCCATGGATATGTATGATTAAACTTTCGTCAATAACAATAAACTTCAATATAAATATAATAATATATTCGTTAATAACAATAAACAGACCGATCGGAATCAGGATAAAAAATTGTTTTTATAGTACTTACATAGTATTATGTAAGCATTATGTAAGTATAAGTAATAATATTTTTTTTGCTTCTGCTTAGGGACATGCTATAAAATTACCTTCCAAGTCTACAAAACCACGATCATGATCTAATCATTTGTGGCATATTCTAATAGTAAATCTTAAGGCACATAAAAAAAGTAAAACTTAAGGTACTAGGCAATGTTAAAAGTATTAACTTTTTGCACGATCGTAGAAAAAGTTCATTTTGGACGATATTTCAATATGGCCGCTTATAGTATAGAACGCTGTTAACTATATATGACACATTCTCAGTCCTATAAACGTTATGCTGTGGATTACCATTTTCTACAATATCTACTTACAATTATCTATCGTAAAATTAAAGTATAACATACCAATTTTGTTTATTCGCATTCACGTTCTAAACATACCAAGTAAAATGGGATACATCTAAGAGTCCCTAGAATTACATATTACCTGAAACAAAAACATGCAGTTAATATTAAAGAATGAGATACTTTTCGATTTTGTCAATACTGAAGTTTAAACGACTGACGAGGCAAACGTTTGCATCGTTAAATTTACCCCACTCCCATGCCAACCTTTAAAAAACATTTAATAATAAAAAAAATGGTCACGTGACACGGTTGATTGAATGCCTTCCCTATATTATGTTAATTATTGTTATTTACATTAATAAAAGCTGTAAGGTTTTAACCCCGACCATTTTAACGCCACGTGTGGTTTTTATGTATTTACCTGATACCTAATCATAAAAGCGTATTCTAATATTATATGAATACTGTGACGTGTATATGTTGCATTATATTGTCCGTTTACATTTGAATTTTGAACACATTTACGTATACATTATTCTCTTATATATTAGACGTGAGATAGACTTGAAATAATTTACATTGAATAGATACACTGTAGGTGCTTATTGAAAAACGTATAGTAATTTTTTATGTCAACAGAGATGAGAATGTAAATATTAATGTCCATTTAAAGTGATAACTATTGGAGCAAAGGTCAGTCAAATTTATTACTCGAGCCATTATCAATTCATACCTTACAATTTTAAATGTGCGTGACGTCGACTATACACTCAGTGGTACGAGATAATAGACGAAAAACTTTTGAAATAAAGTGGAAAACCCTATTTCCGTGTTTGCGAAAACAGGTAATTTGGCCTACTTTAATTTGGCTATGCACTTGGAAGACTGGGATAAATCTTGGACTCCATATTACGTATATAAAATATGAGTTGAATATTTCTGGCGGTGAACACAGGAATGGTCTTAAATTTGGAGTACCAATGGTTTGGAAGGAACCAAGAAACAATTACGATAACTGCTACTTTTATCTCGTAAATATCAAAGGAAACAAACGGAACAACATACACAAATTGACATATCCAGATCTAGACAGCAATTGCATTAACGTCGAATATATGGAAGAATGGTGGTGAAGATTAATTAACATTAACAATTAACAATTAACTAGCTTTATTATGTCAACCGCAACCTATCGGTATTATTAATTAGAAAAAATTAGAAAATTAGAAAGAAAAAAATCTATAATTTTTGATAATAATCTAGAAGCCTCAGATGGGGGGTAGAAAGGCGTCCTAGGGGATGGAGCACATTATTTATGAGTGGGAATTATATAATTTCAGCTTAGTAATTCAGATGCTACCTTAACATTTCTATCAATTTTCAAAACTTCCTGAATTTGGTCCGATATAAACAGTTATATTACTTTTGAGGATACCTTTGTTCATGGATCATCATATCGCCATTTGACAATGGACTCTGCGAAATTAGTTTATTTTAGTTTAGTTTAGTTAATTAGAAATTAAAAAAAACATGCAAATCAACGATGATGTATACAACACGAAAAAATAATCCCTGAAGATTCATGAAGGAAAAAATATTAATCAAAATTCTGGAAAACCTGAAATAATAGAAATATATAACCAAACAATAGGCGCAGTGGAGACATTCGACCAAACTTATAAATACTTCATTTATTTATCCAATTGTTAGAGCAATTATTGGAGCAAATTTGGCGGCAATTTAAAACGTTATTTTTAAAATTTTACGTAAGGATTAAGCATTTAAAATATTGCAAAAATTTTTTCGCCGCGATATTTAGTGGCAAAATTAAGAAATGCGAAAAAATAAAAACACTACAAAATATAGGAAAATTGTTCTAAATTCGTTGAAATTGGACTATCTATTGTATAGCCATTAGAATGCATAACAAAATGCGCTGCGTCTGATTAATATGGAGACCTGAAATTTTAATATGGCGACCTACTGAAATTTCGGAACGCTCCCCAGCCTGTCACAGCGTACCGATCTTGATGAAAATTATTGTAATCTGTACAGCATGCGTCAATTTTCGGAATTTTTCATGAAATTAATTTTTTTTAAATCAAAATAACGGACCATAATTTTGTCAAACTTCAACTTAATTTGCAACAATCCTCATTCGATTGCGCTGATATTTACCGAATTTAAAAATTTGCTGTAGGACCAATAAAAGCCGAGATACGAGGCATTCACTTTTTAATACGTAGCAGCGGTTCTAATGAACTTATACATTTAAAACTTGGTGATAAGTCGAAAACTTAAGCTATACACTGAATTTTTGAATAGTGAATCGAGAAATTTTTCGTCAAGAAATCGTTGTTTAATACAGGGCTGAAAGGTGCGGCCACGCGGTCTTCAGCTGCCTTAGTCAGCCGATAGTGCTGCTTATTTTACGTTCAATCAAGCGTATAACCAGCAACTTTGCATTTTAAAACAGAAATACGCAGTTTGCGCATATCTTTCCTGTTTTTTCGTGGGATAACGTTGTTCTGTGAAGCACATGGTGTCGCCCAGTTATAAATGAATATACAAATGTTTGTAATTACGAATCTATTTAAAAGATATATTCAAGTTATATACACTGTAGAGGATATACATGAAAGAAGAAAAACCAGCAACCAAAAAAAGGCTATTACCTATAATTTTTTGTATTCTTACGCCGCAGTATATAGTTTTAATGTATTATTATATAACGCAAATTAAGGCATATTTGCACAAGTAGGTCTTTCACATTGATGAAAAACCTGTACCCGAAAGTTATGTGAGGGTATGTTTACCCAACATAAAACTACATAACACACGTTATGAAATACAGCTGTAACGATATGTTGTGATATAATATAAAGTGTACACCATGCGGGGAGTCGGGTTATACATGTAAAGTGCTTGGCGGTCCAATGTTGCATCCCTTGGCGCCACTTGGTTTTCCTCGTTTACATCTACTATACATTTTCATATACTATACACAAGTAAATTCATACGTTGCGCCCTAAATAGTGATACGTTTGTATCATAATTTAATTTTGATTTAAAGTGGGTCTCGGCCAAAGCGCTGTGTAAACACGGTTTTTTTGGTTTACGGATTATTCGTAAATATTTGAGGCGCAAGCAAACCCCTTAAGTGTACACAACAT
Organism: Tetropium fuscum; assembly: GCA_964058915.1. Taxonomy (NCBI): domain Eukaryota; kingdom Metazoa; phylum Arthropoda; class Insecta; order Coleoptera; family Cerambycidae; genus Tetropium; species Tetropium fuscum. Next base: position 12,119 of record CAXKVY010006381.1, on the reverse strand, counting down.
TGCAAATAAATAAATCAGCATTATAATAAACACAATAACTAGAGAATAAATAAATATGTCACTTTAGAATTATTTTGTCTGTTTTGGTAATAAACAGCCCTCTTTAGCTGGCCTGCTGTTAAGATAATCTTGCATTATGACTCCTTACAAGAAATGAAAATACAATTATTATAAAACAGTTTGAAGTAATATTTCTAAGAAGGTATAAGAAACCTCAAGATTCGATGAAATCTCGCGTCTTTTGTCTCACTAAATCATTACAATCTCGCAAAATAACGTAAAAGAATACTTATATAAAAATGAATGAATGAAAAAACGAAAAACTAACAAAATACACCCCATTTCCTAAATATCGTTGCAGCTAGGCTTCCATGTTTATGTGCTTTATAAGTACCATTTACTTGACCATTTACTTTACAGAATTGTGTCAGAATTGCGTTCAACATAATTATTTTATAAGAAAAGAAATTATTAATTACTTTTTAATTTAAAGACGCGTTAAAACTTTGCTTCATACAGACTGTGACCTCATAAATAAAGTAGAAACCGATTCTCATAACCTGCTACCAGCATAAATATATCACCAGTGCGAGGACGACGATTTAGGGATTTTCAAAAATATTGGCAAGGGTCACTTGATTTGTAGTGGCAACACCGGCAACATAACCCCCATAATGTACGAGCCGAGCAATCTTTTAAAATTCCCGCCGCCATATACACTGCTGGCCAATAGGTTGGAATAATTCAAATTTTTAGGGTAAGTTTCGATATATATATCTTCTGAACGATATGGAATATCAAAATACGGATTTCAGGACGTTTTTGGAAATTTCATCGACAAAAACTGGTCTGAATATCAATTTTCTATTATGCTCAAAAAAGGAATATACGGGGGTGTAAACTAAACCCCTAAAAAAATCAAAATTTCATTCTTACCGAGAATTTAGGAAAACCAAAATCGAGTTAAATTTTTTATACCGGGGTAATCTATGGACCAATTCGAAAAAACAAATTTGGCCGATTTTTGATATCTCGCTTATTTTTGAATATACGGCGTTTTTATTGAAATTAGGACAATTTTTTGGAAATGTATCTCTTACTTTTTAAAAACAAAGTAAGTAATGGATTTTTTTCTTATTTTCAAGTAAGCTTACATGCCTCTAGCTGCCTCAGTAGCTAGAATTGACATTTCTTATACAGGGTGCCTGCGAAAACATTTAATAAGCATGTGTCACGAAAAATCTGTATATTTAAATAAACTGTGTGCAGAACCCTGTATGATTAAAATGAACGATAATTTTAAAATTTTAAAACTGTGAAGGGAAACCTTAGAAAAATATCTCGAAACGGTTTTTTATTTTTCTTGATCGGATGAGTATTATCATAATCACCAGCTAATCGTTACTACCGCAAGTTTTTTAAATGTTTTATATAGGGATTTACCGTGTAATTACAACGAAACTGTAAATTATGATAATACTCATCCGATCAAGAAAAATAAAAAACCGTTTCGAGATATTTTTCTAAGGTTTCCCTTCACAGTTTTAAAATTTTAAAATTATCGTTCATTTTAATCATACAGGGTTCTGCACACAGTTTATTTAAATATACAGATTTTTCGTGACACATGCTTATTAAATGTTTTCGCAGGCACCCTGTATAAGAAATGTCAATTCTAGTTACTGAGGCAGCTAGAGGCATGTAAGCTTACTTGAAAATAAGAAAAAAATCCATTACTTACTTTGTTTTTAAAAAGTAAGAGATACATTTCCAAAAAATTGTCCTAATTTCAATAAAAACGCCGTATATTCAAAAATAAGCGAGATATCAAAAATCGGCCAAATTTGTTTTTTCGAATTGGTCCATAGATTACCCCGGTATAAAAAATTTAACTCGATTTTGGTTTTCCTAAATTCTCGGTAAGAATGAAATTTTGATTTTTTTAGGGGTTTAGTTTACACCCCCGTATATTCCTTTTTTGAGCATAATGGAAAATTGATATTCAGACCAGTTTTTGTCGATGAAATTTCCAAAAACGTCCTGAAATCCGTATTTTGATATTCCATATCGTTCAGAAGATATATGTATCGAAACTTACCCTAAAAATTTGAATTATTCCAACCTATTGGCCAGCAGTGTACTTAAAGTTGAATGCGTTAAAAGAAGGGTGGCTAAATTACTCAACAATGTTCCCAACCTAACCCCTAAACCGTCGTCTGCGCATGATAACTCTACATTTGGTGCTTGGTTAGCATTCTACTTTATTTTTAAGGTAGGTACGTGATACGGATATATACCTCACAATAAATATTTTTAGCAATTAAAATTATTGGCCATAGCATGTAATATTACATGCATAAATATTACATACTATTAAGCGACCACCTAGGTTATACAAACTTTTTTGGAAAATAAAAACGTAAGATTTTAATGTCTGAGGCCACTAAAAATGCGATAATTGTATTAACTTTTTATTTATTAGCGTACCTCTTATAGCAAAGCCATTAGATCATATAAAGGGGAAATGAGTATAAAACCAGTATTATAAGTATAGTGATCGTGACAACGGTATAGTATCCGCCATAAATAATTCATATTATAAAATTATTCGTATAAAAACTATTCGTATAAAAATTATTCGTATAAAAGATACCGCCAGTACTAATTCCAAATAGCAGCCAGGGTCGGATTTCCTCTGTTTTCGCAAACATGATACATACATACATACATACAAAATTTAATAATTTACATACGTAGTATCCTCAATTGAAGCTTTTATCTGAAAAAACACTTGTATCATCATCCGATTACTCTGCCAGATAGATAAGAAATCTTTCACCACCATTGATAATAATTTGTACTAGCTTTCTATATTATTCTTCATATTTACTTACTTTAACAATTGCCTTCGAACAGTTTTCTGGTGAAATATTTGAAAATCCTCTAAAAGTTCTACGACTTTTTTATCGAATTTTGGAAACTTTCTACGAACTCTCATTTTAAATTTTGACCACATAAGTTCCATTGGATTTAAAATACAGTAGGTGGTAACCTTAAAACAGCCTTTTTTGGTATATTGTCAAGCACACACTGTTTTTCCCGTTGTTTGGTATAAGTACCTCCAATAATTGCTTTTTGGTATATGACTTCGAAATATAGGTAATTTTTAAAAAGAAATTCTTGAAATACCTGTATTTTAGTGGACATATTGGGTATTATGCCATCTTGCCTTGAATGGTAGGCTGCAATATCTAATACAATGACGCTTTCAGGATTTATGTTTGAAAAAAAACTTTTCTCAAACCACTCCTCAAAATATTTGCAGTGTTTTGCTTCCATTATTTATAAGCTGACATAAAGTACTACAAGGAACCTCTGTTCCCTTGGACACTTTTGGTTATACACATTTAGACGAATTTGTTTACTTGGCAGCCCAAAAATAAATGTTTCCTTCTAAATCCTCGCCTAAATCTGAATCGTCGGATTCAACATGGGATTCTACCAAATTCATAGCAGGTTCGTTTTCAATATCAGCATCCACATTTTCACAATAATTCTTCTTCAATGGCCTCGAAACAGTAAAATTCTTCTCCCATGGTCAAAATATTGTTTACTATAAACTATTACAAGAGTCTAGTTAACCGTGAAACTCTACGGGCAATATGAAGCATGAAATAAAAAATGTGTACGGTACTTACACTCCTCAGAAAAACCAGGCCCGACCCTGCCTCGGTTTTAACTTAGGACGAGGCAATATCCCGATGCTTTTTATACAAACGTTTATGACTTTTTCCTAATACGACTTTTTATGTGAATAATATGAATTATTTCTGGGTACTATAAATATCATATTAGCGATAAATAAAAATAATATACAACCGCTTTGTAATTACGTTAGTTGTTTTTTTGGCCAAACGTTTATATTATTATTGCTTTTAATGTTTCCAGCAGGTCTTACAAAATAATAGGCCGCGATTAACTTCTTTATAACCTTTTATAAAATATAGAACTGCTAGTTGGGCACAAGTAGTGATACTAAGAGAGTTCCAACTCCCCCCATCACTAACACAATCTGATCTGACGTCACATGCGATCAAGATGACGTGGAAGAGGTCGCTCCCACTTTTCTCGGCCTGTTAATAATGATTCAAGATCAGGATCAAAAACCTATAAGAAAATAATTAAAACAACTTTCACTACTACGCGATACATTTGGTTTGATTGCATATTTGTAATCTTCTGTAATGTACGCAAATTTCGAGAATGGTGACATTCACATTTTCTTTAGCTGTATAGCAAATGAAAAACGAAACAAAATAAATTGTACAAGTTTGTTGATTATAGTTGGAAATCTATAAGAGGGATGTGGTATTAAGAGTAGATACTGCGGGGAGAGTTGGAAGCGTAGTAGGGGTCGTTATTATCCGGCGTTACCCGAACAACCATCACATACTGGATTATGACCAAGAAAGTCTTCCTTAAAGAATTGTAGGAAACCACGCATTTAATGCAATCCTAACGTATTTAGTATTGACCTGTACATAATTTGATTGTAGATTATTATTTCGTACTAGAGAAGGTCTAATTATTATTGCTGATGAAATTATTATTTATTAATATAGGTATACATGCAATATTTTCCAACAGAGTCAATTGCAATACAACTTGCTTATACAATTATTTTCTAGATTCAGGGTAAGCGTGCGTGGCATTAACCTAAACATAAATGATTAAACTAATTTTTTGGTATTATAACTTGAAAACGCAGCTCTTTATACCACCCACAGATATAAAAAAATATTATACGGACCAATTAATTTGAGAAGCGCCTTACGCCATTATACAAAAGCTATCTTTAGCGAACACCAACATAAGGCTCATTTAAATATTTTATGGGGAATATCATTAGGCAGTGCTAAAACGAAAAGCAAAAAACTAGTAAATAAATTACCAACTCATGACAGTTGAAGAGCTCTGCTTTATAAAGATATAGCAAGCCCCGTTTTGCATTGAGGGTGAAACTCATTTCAGCTGTGTCATATATGCGGATGTTCAGTGTAAATCCTCACAAATCTTTGCTAGGTGGATTTTGTGAAACGGGTGCAAAAACTGCACTAGACAAGTGGAGGCTGCGAATAAAAAGGCGCAAACTGGTTAAATTCCCTTTAGCAGCTGCAATGCTTTGCATATATACGTAGGTATAGTGTTTCCAAAATCAGATGGAACAGCACGGAAACGTCCATTTACTAATACACATACATAACCAACCGAAAATAACATTTCACATTACATTATTTATTAAAAATATAAATTGAGCTTCAATTGAAGTGGATATTCATCGGATATTCATTACATTTCTTAGAATAATTTTAGTGAATATTAAAATTTGTATCACATCATAATCATTCGTTTATTGTTATTTCGCCAGCTTCAGGCGAGTTTCTACTTCTTCATATCATCCAAAAAATTTTACTGTAGCAGAATGTTATAAAACACGATAATAGTATTTCTTATTATGGTTTTAGACCATACACTGAAGGTTCAACGACTGGGGAGAGTTATGGTCTTAGATGAACCAAAATTGTATTTTTTCCAGTATGACGGACGTAACTTGGCGTAAAAGAAGTGAACGATATAAGCAGAAACATACAGCAGAAACTATAGCCTTTGATGGCGGTTCTGTCAATTTCGAGGCAAAAAGGACATGCAAATTCATACCAGAACAGAATAACCAGAATCAAAATGCCACTATAAAATGCTAAAGTAACAATATGGTTTGGATTAATTTCACCTCTTGAGAGCAGTTGACATTCACTGAACGAAAATGCTGTTCTGGCTGCGTTAGTTCTGTATAATATCCGGCGGCAGCGGCTGAGTTTCAGTTCGTATGCAATTCATCAGCGTTTGCAGGAAAGCGTGATTGCCACCGCAATTAATTTCTCCTTCTGCCTGGAGAAGTCTGAGTGCGCGATGCCGGGGGCTTGAAGCAGTTGCTCTTGGGCGAGAATTTCATTGTTATACGCTCTTCGATGTGTCTGATTCGGCCTGACAGTGGTGTTCTGTCATTATACGATTCCATAAGGTCAAGTTTGATACAATATAGGAGAGTGCTTTGCGGCTCATACTTTAACTCATACTACAGTAAAAATTCTGCTGGTCCCTAAGGATCTAGAAATCAGTGCTTCGGCTTTGGCAGTAATTGATCTTGGTGCATTAGTTTTGAAAGACTCATTAGTAAATACAAAACTATCTTGAGTGTATTATCAATTAGATCATCGAGAATATCAATAAGAAATCTTCTGATTTTAATGCCAGTCGGAAAGTAAATTTCAATATTTTCACCGTTTCTCCCCCTAGTCTATTTCCAGACGATGTTCTTTTCGGCTGGAGCCTAAACTCTATAACGAACCTCGTTTTGAGTTGGTAGTCGAGGACTCCGCCAGGCTTGTTATTATTATTATTATCATTATTATTAATCTGGTGATTCAGCTGATGCCGCAGGCAGTTACACTAATTTTTTTGTATGCTTTATGTGATACTGTGTTATAAAAAAATCCCCCCGTATTTTAGATTTTCTTTTTTTAGCACGATTTCTACCGAAAAAAAAGAATTAAAAATGCGGAAATAAAGCGCAACGTCACGTATCCTTCCTTAGTGACGTCCAGAGCCTACGACCTTGAACATGATACAACGGTGTATTAGTACTACTTCCAAAGTAGGTTCCTTGCTTTTTCACAGTGAACGTTGACATTAACTTTGTTGACACTAAATGACACTTACTTAGTCATCTACTGATAAATAATCTGAATTTGACATGTAAAACTCGTCCACCATGCTAAAAATCAATTTTCGGCAGATTTTCTGCACTTCATTAAGAAAATTCTGGCTCCATTTTCTTACAATAATGTACAGAAATAAAGCAAAATACAATTCGTAGAGAACGCAGAAAACATAACCACAAAACTAAGCGTAAACAACTACAGCTGTGGGCCGGGTTATTTAGACTTCTGACAAATAATGCTGCCAACTTAACTCCAAGCTGTGTGACGTCACTATGTCTTAAGGCCAAATGAGTTTTCATATTGCTATAATAAATATTTATTTTTTATTAAACACTGTGAGATTTATGTTCGAAGCAATGTTGCACGAGGTGAATATCTATCTATGTGAATATCTATGAATATCTATGAATATCTATGAATATCTATGAATATCTATGAATATCTAGGAATATCTATGAATATCTATGAATATCTATGTTAATCTATGTTATCTTTCAAATAAACATATTTGTTTTGTGATTTAAGAATCTAGTGAAAAGGCCCATTAGTGTCTTAGGAATTGATATATAAAATTTCAATATACAATAATGTCAAAATTAAGCCAAAGAAACTGATATGTAATGCAAAAGAATTGTAATATGATATTAGAGGGAACTGTTATCTTTTGCTATGTCACCAAAAGAAGAACTTGTGAATAACAAAAGCATATTATATGTTACTTTCATATACTAAGCATGGATATTATATAACAACTACTTCCTTACACAAAAAGTTCGTGTTATACAACAACTTTGAGAAGTTATACAAACTAATAGAATAGTATAAAAAGCTAAATACAATAAACAAATGGTCATACATATATAAGTACAATATAAGTCATTTTTGTCAAGTTAGTTGGACGTTGTAGTTGGTAGATCTGATTGATGAACGGTTGACTTTTGGGATAATGTTTGCGAATCTGTGGAATTTTCGTCTCGGTCTTGGTGGTGGAGGAGATGCACTTAATGTAGCAATTATGGTTAATGTTCATCATCTTCTTCTTCTACATTTGCATGTTATATAGATGACAACTAGTAATAATATTAACGTAATAATGAAATACGTCAACCACGAACTATGCTCTTCACATCTGGTTGGCTTATGATATCGTCTACATTGCGTTATTTTTCAGTGTCAAACGCGCCCTAACCGGCGCGGCGCCTTTAATTTAAATTAACACATCAGTTAATATTATTAATGAATCTATCAAATATATGACTAATCTTATTATGAGGTCAGTAAGCTGTAATGCCACAATCATTATAAAGAAATGATCAGTATTGCATGCAATTAGTATTAATTAATAGTAAACTGAGAATTAATTAAATCATACCGTAATATAATCATTAACATAATATGCGTGTGAACACAGAACCGCAAGATACATTTTTGCAAACGTGCTCCATCAACAGTTTGCTTGATGGCGTCCCTATTGTTCAAGCGATATAACGAGGTTGCGTAAACTAATTAGTATTTGTTTTGAAGCTCGCTAGGGGTTAAACTGCAGAGCTGATTAAATTTTTGTTGTCAATATCACCACTGTGGCTGAATATCTCCGAGAGATAACAGCTACAATTTTAAAGCGATGAACTTTAACCAAATGAAATTATTATACTAGGACCTGTTCTGCTGTGAACAAATTCATTTTCCCAATTACCTTTTGTGCAGCGGCGTTTACAATATAATGGAGCTTTTCCATTTGTGAAATATAATAACGTTATTAAACACACTATTATGTGTAATTTCGCAAAAATGCTTTACGTAGTTGAGGTGAAAGCACAATACATAGTTCAGAATAATAAACTACTTCTTTGGAATTTGTATTAGGAAATTGGGTCGAATTTCCAATATACCTAAAATTATTTATGGGTGTGTAAAATGTAGCATTATATACATCACCGCTCAGGTTGATGTTTGAGAACTGTTTCACACTTGGGCCCATTTTAATGATTCTTTAGCAAGTTGTATATAAAAAAAATCTGTACTAATATACCGATATGCCGCAGTCACAGATAGCAGCTTAGGCTTGCGGAAACACCCGTACCTTCCACTAAAGAAAAGCGTTCAGTCAGGAATTTATTAACAAAAACACAAAAACAAAAATTTGTATCTACAATCGAGTTTCAGAGATATCCAGGAAGTCGTAAGGGATCGTACCTAATATTTTAGAGAATTACAAGCCCGTCAAAAATCCTGAATGATTAAAAGAATACAACTCCGAAAGTAGGACATATATTGCCATATTGCCTTCGATGGAATAGGTACTTGTATCAGTTTTATAAATATTACCCTATTTATTCGAGTTGTACACGATTAAGAGGGTATAACAAAAAAGCATATCAAAGGAAATATTAAATTAGAATTTTTTGTAGTAGAATATTTTATTGGTGGACCCATGTTGTAATAAATTCGATTTTAATAAACAACGCATAAACAAAACTAATGTGGACGTAATGTAAAACACAAGATTACAAATATTATTGATATTTTTCTACTTTTAAGTTATAATAATAATAATATGATAATTACAAGTTAAAAAATATTTTTGAATATAAATAATATTACTTATTTATTTTTTTAATTTTAAGAGTGGTGTTTAATTGTGAAATATATTTACTAACGTGTATTCACAACCAACTCACCAGCATAACAAATACAGGAGGCATGCACGTGATCAGCATTATTGACAGGTCCGCACTAATGAATCTAAAATATAAATAATAAACATGGCTTTAATTTATTGTTGAACATTAACATTAAATTTAACATTCACTCTCATCAGGAGTCTTTTCGCCCTC